>JAWQFJ010034116.1:5000-7500 GCA_034096865.1 Theodoxus fluviatilis | reverse complement strand
GAAATCCAGTCAAAAGGAAAAGACTGGCTACAGTCATCTGGGTAGGTTAAGAGTTCAACACTTCTTGAAATTTACGAGTGCATCTTTGGACAAGACAAGGTGTCTAACTAATGCTGATTCTCCCCTTCCAAAGGAAAATGGATACCTGTGGGACGAATCGCCCTCGCGTGGGCCAATAACCCACCACTGCAGTAAAATTGCTCCCTGGGATTGGATATGGTGTCGGTTGTGCATGTTCACCGACCGAGAATAAAGATTGTATAAACACTGAACGGGTGTTGGTGTAATGAAATGTTCTTCTTTTTTCAGCATTTTATATGGGAACTACGGGGGGTAAAAACCCAGCCGTTTGGCATATATATAATTTACGTCGGACTTGTTTTGCCAGCCTGTGATATAATCTTCTTATGCAAAATAATTGGTTCATTTTGTCACGAAAGATCAGGGGTAGAGATGCACTGTCCATGCGAACACGAAGCCTTGCATCACTGTGCAGGCATGGAAGTCACTGCAGCACCCTAGACGCCCTCAAAATAGGTATCGATTCAAGTTATAATTTTGAGCACCTGACGCCTCGCTACTCGTAGAAATCGTCCACACTCCACGAATAGCTCCCAATGACGTACGAAATGAAGGACAGGTGATACTGCTGAGACGAATGGCAGAAGGCGAAGTGGCTCTGATGAACGCCATTATTTCCTATACCGGTTTTACTCTTTTTCCCCCCAGAGCTTTCATAAACATCCATGTATTGTGTGGGAACAGAATGTGTGAAGGTCATAACGTTAAAGGCATAACCAGACGACATCATGTTCACAAGTCACTTCCCACCCCCAAACTCTACCCAATAAAATCCAACATCACCAGCAGCAGCAGCACAACCACCACCACCACCACAGCCATAGTCGTCATCGTCATCACCACCCACCACCACCGCAACCACATCACCATTCTTGTCGTCATAACATAATTGACGTATCACCATCGTAGTTTCCATTATCAGTGTCGTCGCCGTCACGGCCATCGTCTTCATCATCGTCGTCGTGTGCTCGTCATCATATTCATCAGCGAAAGCTCATTGCATGAAACTGTTGGTGTCACGGAAGACATATTGTGGAATACACTGAATGACGGGGTGTTTCCTTGATTCCCTGTGTGGGCGTGAGTGAGTATGACTGTATAAGGTGAACATATATGATGCACCTTCCCCTCTGTGTGACTGTGAGTGTTGGTTCAACGCCTTATGACGTGACAAAAAGCCAAATAATCGTCCTAAAAGAAGCGTCCTCATTCTTTCATCATGATGACAATATAAAACACTGTTGTACCTTTAAAGCGATTTGCTCCAGTCACTAGGGGCTGCAGAGAGGGTCGATATGAAGCGAACAGGTGGAGACAAATGCATCACCAGGAAAATAATTTGTTGTAGTGAGTAATGCTGACGCTTCCGGATGCAATTCTAAAACTACGTCGGTCGATGAATAAGTGAGATGCATTTTTTCCTTTTTTTTTCCCCTCTTCCCTTTTTTGTGTTGGCAATCTCGTATGTGGTGCTGGTTTCTTGAGAGAACAGGGTAAGTGGTGCGGTCCTGCATGCGTGCAAACGTGAGTAGGTGTGTGCTTGCGTATGTGTGCTTCTGTGTGTGCTTGTGTGTATGTGTCTGTATGTGTGTGTGTGTGTGTGTGTGTGTGTGTACGCGCGTGCGTGTGTGTATGCATGTGTAAGTGTGCGTGCGTACGTGCTTGTTTGTGTGCTCGCGATACAATAAGCGTGTGCCCGCGAGCGCGTGTGTGTGTGTGCGAACGTATGTATTTGTGTTCCTATTCCATTATGCTCCCTTCTCCGCGCATGCTTTGTTCCACCTCATCGATCCTCCTCGCACTTTCTCGCACTACAAACACGGAGGGCAAACTGGACTTTCTCGTAAACTGCATCGATATTCTATTCGGAACTGGGGGAGCTAAAATTGGCGTTGCTCGGGATTTCACAAACAGCTAGTGGGCCAGACGTGTCATGGATTCGTTGCCAACATGTGGTCCCGGGCTGGTGGAGAAGTAGGCCCAGAGATACGACAGATGCTCTGTGTTTCAGCCACCAATCCCACGCCCAGCTAGGGCTCCCCTCCCAGATTGCCGCCTTAGCCTCTCCCCCTGCGGCGCTGTCACAGGTGTCACGTCCACGTCACAACACGTGATATCATTGCATGACGGCAGCTAGCGTCATCGTTGGTTATGTGTGGTCTGCTTTTGCCTTATGGTGAAAATGCAGGCTACAGGCCTGACTTAAAAGACAGCGAGTTGACTGCGTGGCTATTCCTCTCCTTGATTCGTTCGCAAGTTGTCTGGCGGCTCCACATCTGACTCCGGACCCACGTGTGTGTGTGGGTGTCTGTGCGTGCTAGTGTGTGCGCGCGCGCGCATGAGTGCATGAGTGTGTGCGTGCGTGTGTGTATGTGTGTGTGTGTGTGAGAGAGAGAGAGAGAGAGAGAAAGAGAAAGGG
>JAWQFJ010034116.1:0-2500 GCA_034096865.1 Theodoxus fluviatilis | reverse complement strand
TCTCTTCCAATGAGCATCAACAGGTTTTTCACGGAGTTTCGTATCCTCGTAAACACATGACCCTGGAAAAACCCAGCTTCCGTGGCTAACACGGGTCCCCCAACAGTACTGACGCTTTCAAAACTTTGTGAACTCCTTTTATCACTTCATGCATGTTCGTGCCATGTACTGACCGAATGTATGTTTAATACTCTCACAGGGAAATGATGAGAAATGCTTCCAGTGGGTTGCATCAAGTGACCTGTGAAAAGATTATTCGGATTATAAATATGACACAGCACTCGAGTATTCGGTGCGTGTCCATTATATATGTGGGTTCGCCCTTGCAGTCCAAGGTGTGCAACATTGCGGATGACATCCTTGGTATTTCTTATTCTCTTTCTAAAGTTGTTGATTTGCACCTGGGTTTCCTAGCTGGTACTTTTAAGCTTTTGCCCAACCCTCACAACAACACCTAACTCACCCAGAGCCACTCCAATCCCGTTTTATCTTATGTTTCTGTCCTAGAAATTGGCATTTCAGTTGTCATTACTTCATGCTCTCTCAGTTCAGTTCAGTTCAGTATCTTAACCCTGAGATGGGTTGTTGAGGCACCACTGATGAATTTCGGACAATCTTCCTCCATCGATCTCTATCCTCTGTGGCTCGCTGTGAGTCAGCAAAGGTCAAGCCTGTCCACTCTTTGATGTTGTCTTCCCACCTCTTTCTCTGTCTGCCTCTCCTTCTCCCACCTGGTATGGTACCTTGCAGGATGGTCTTGGCCAGCCCACTGCCTCTTGACATGTGACCGTACCACTTCAGCTTTCTGCTTTTCACGATTGAGAGCAGGTCTTCGTATTGTCCAATTGCTCTCCTGAATCTGTTGCTGACTTTCTCATTCGTGACATGGTCTTTATATGAGATGTTCAGAATCTTGCGGTAGCATCTCATTTCCAGGGCATCCGTCTCTGTAGTTCAGATGTGAGAGTCCAGGACTCGCATGCATACATTCTCTCTACAGCAGTCACTATCATCATGAATGTCGTTGTTCACTTTCTTAGAATTCGTCGTATCCTCCATATGGATCCTACCTCATTCCGATTCCCTCCGTCTCTATATCTGTTCATGCTACTGAAAATTTCCCGACAGTTTTTCGTTCTAAATTCATTTTTAAAAATTTACAGTTGAAACTTTGAAGAGTGAATAAATGTTGATTTCAAAAGGCACAAAATAATAGGATCGATACAGCTTCACGCACTCGAATAGCTGCATCCGCTTCCATCGTTTATGATAGATTCACCTCAGACTTTGCTTTCATTCTAGACGGCTGACAGTATAGACAATTCTTCATGTATGTCAAAACTAGCTTGCTAGCTTGTATGTGATGAGGTTAAAGGTGCGTGCGTGCGTGCGTGGGTGCATGCATGTGTGTGTGTGTGTGTGTGTGTTTGTGTGTGTGTGTGTGTGTGTGTGTGTGTGTGTGTGTGTGTGTGTGTGTGTGTGTGTGTGTGTGTGTGTGTGTGTGTGTGTGTGTGAACCTCCTTGATATTTGTGGACAACTCCTCTGCTACGTACGCGCGTCTCTGGCAGGAAAGCTTCCTGGTAATTGTAAAAGTTCCGAAGTTTTGCTGTCTCATCTGACTCGGCTTCCTCATCATTGGCTGGCTCCATTATTTCAGCCCGTCAGAGTGGAAATGTCAACTGTTCGTCATAGTCATTGTGAGTAATCCGTCCAGACGAAAATCTGTCATCGTTTGTGTGCTTATCAGTCGTGACCTATCTCCTGCTTGTCCAATGCCACTGATTTTGTGTGGCCAGTATTTCTAGATACGGGAAGTCACGGGAACGATCGTGCGAAACACGTCCCACCTGAAATCGCCTGCGGCCTCCCTCGGTGCAATTTATCAAATGACAGGGTCGTAGTGAGCAGGAACTCATTGTAGGCCCTATTACGCAGTTGTGAAGGAGTGTCGCTCCCTGTAAGATGTACACCTGCTTAAATTTGCATAACAGCACTTACAAGCAACGGTAATCGAATATCTTCTTGGAGTCATATTATCGCTTTTCTTTGAGGTTAGCAGTTATTTCGTCGATGGTTTTTCAAAACGTACGTCTGTGTTTATCTGAAGCAACACAGTGAATGTCGTACCGGTTAACGGGGAAGGGGGTGTTGACTCAGTGAAGGTGTTAGGAGAGGCAAAAACACTCCTCAGTCCAAACACCTGCATGGCAATTAATAACGCGTCAAAAAATCAACGTTGCACGTGCAGGCTTCTATTTTAAAAAATCCCAGCGAAGAATCAAGTTTGATTTAGCTTCTCTCATTCTAAACCAGTATTACTACAGCCGTTGGCAAAAAAAGTTTTATTAGTGTGTGCCCAATTTACAGCTCCGTAGCAGATGTATGTTTGGTCTGTCGGTTCAGTCACTATTCAAAAGCAAGTCGTTGGTTCTATTGATATGTTGGTGGATATTTGGAAGATGGGGGAGATGTGCAGGGGCGGATCTGGGTTTTGAAAGG
>JAWQFJ010034114.1:0-12954 GCA_034096865.1 Theodoxus fluviatilis | reverse complement strand
CGGCAAGTCGAAACATCGGTAAAGTAGGCATAAGCATCGCCCAATGGCTTCCAAAGTAGAGTAGGTGTGTCAAAATGTTTACCATCAAAGGTGGAAGCGTCAATCTGATGCTTAATTACAGGACAGTAATGCCACACACGTAGAGTCCAGCTACAACATTCGGTCGAATCACATATATTTCAGACTTTGCAAGTGGAATGTTTTGCGCTAACACGTGTAAGCAAAAGTGCGCCTTTTTGTCTACAGTTCGCATGCAAAAAGTTCATATTCCTTAACATATCACACACACACACACACACACACACACATCTTTGAATCTATATTATATGCACTTTTATTCTTTCGTTGCCGTATGTGTTAAATAACACAGAAAACATTCTGTGAAGTATGAACGATGAGCAAAATACGTCAGCCACAACTTTATTGAGATAGCAGCATTACTGTCTTGCACAATGCGATGTACAGCTGAAAAGAAATCTATTCATTTGTTTTCATACGTTTGAAAACATAACCCCACCCCTATATTCCAGAAGACGCCGAGTTACAATTCTGTTGATGTTAGTCTGCAGTAAAGCCTTTACTGCTGATTATTTGTAAAAAGTTTGCAAATTTGTGCTGATTGAGACTTTGATAAAGCATAGAAGACATGAGAGAATACTTTCTGGTGTAAATATTAAGCGCTCTTCCATTTTCGAAATGAAAGAATGTGTGCGCAATTGTTGAACTGTAGACAACCCCGTGGACACAGTCCCTAGTGGTTACATTGCTCAAGAAAGGAAACCTGCAAATGTGCCAGAACTACCGCACAATCACCTCATCAGCCATCCCAGCAAGGTCATGCTGAAAGTACTGCTGAACAGATTAACACCTCAGGCAGAAAAAATCATTGCTGAAGAGCAGGCAGGTTTCAGACCAGGTAGGAGCACCACCAAACAGATCTTCAATCTGAGAGTCCTGTGTGAGAAACATCTTCAACACCAACAAGATCTGTACCATGTCTTTATATACTTTAAGAAAGCATTTGACAGAGTCTGGCATGCTGCGCTGTGGGCCACAATGAGAAGCTACAACATCAGCTCCAAGATTATCAAAGTCGTCGAACAGCTCTATGACAGAGCGACCAGCGCAGTCCTGTTCAATGGTACCACAGGCGTATGGTTCAAGACAACGGTCGGAGTCAGACAGGGCTGTCTACTCTCCCTCACACTCTTCAACCTCTTCCTCGAGAGGATAATGACTGATGCTCTAGCAGACCACGAAGGATCAATCAGCATCTGTGGCAGAAAGATGATCAACTTACGTTTTGCTGATGACATTGATGGATTAGCAGGAAGTTAAGAGGAGCTGACTAGTCTTGTCGAGCACATGGACAAGACCTCACAGGCATATGGCATGGAGATCAGCGCCGAGAAGACCAAGGTGATGGCGAACAATCCTCGGGGCGTCAAAATGTAAATCAAAGTGAAGGGACAAAAACTGGAAGCTGTGAACAACTTCAAATACCTGAGATCTATTGTGACCGATGAAGGGTCCAAACCAGAGATACTTTCCAGGATAGCACAAACAACAGCAGCATTGGCAAAGTTGAAGCCAATATGGCGTGACAGAAATATCACTCTCGCGTCGAAGATCAGGCTCATGCGCACGCTGGCCATCTCCGTATTCTTGTATGCATGCGAGTCCTGGACACTCACATCTGAACTGCAGAGACGGATACAAGCCCTGGAAATGAGATGCTACCGCAAGATTCTGAACATCTCATATAAAGACCATGTCACGAATGAGGAAGTCAGCAACAGGATCAGGAGAGCAATTGGACAGTACGAAGACCTGCTCTCAATCGTGAAAAGCAGAAAGCTGAAGTGGTACGGTCACGTGTCAAGAGGCAGTGGGCTGGCCAAGACCATCCTGCAAGGTACCGTACCAGGTGGGAGAAGGAGAGGCAGGCAGAGAAAGAGGTGGGAAGACAACATCAAAGAGTGGACAGGCTTGACCTTTGCTGACTCACAGCGAGCCACAGAGGATAGAGATCGATGGAGGAAGATTGTCCGAAAGTCATCAGTGGTGCCTCAACAACCCATCTCAGGGTTAAGAGACTGAACTGAACTGAACTGAGACAACACAACCTTTTTACTAACACTGTAAAAAAGAAACAACCTACACAAGAACTCTGCATGGTTTACACACAATGCACTCAAAGTTCAGGACACAAGTATCAGTTACTACTAAACATCAATATACCACTACATACTTTGTGCTTTATTTTGTGGACTACTCCCCAAAAAAGAACTCAGTGGAAGCACAGCCTATGTAACGTTTTGCACAATAATTAAATGCATAGGTGGATAGCTGACTTATTAAACTGGAAATAAACAATGAAATGAACTACAGTTGAATTTGAAGGAATGAAAAATTGAATACTAATCTGGTGCACAAGAATATGTGCTAACATTTATGCATGCACGTAAGTGCGCGCGCAGCACACGCATTAATGTATGCATAATGTATGTATAATGTACTTATATTGCGCGCACTTCCATCCCAAAGGCTGCTCAGTGGCGTATGCGCACACACAAAAAATGTCACGAATTTTCCATGGTTCTAGGATGTCTCTCGTAGGGGTCGACTAGGATCCCCTAGTCAGCAAGACGCGCTTGACGGAAAAGGCACGTTTTGAGTCTTCCTCTGAACTTCTTCTGCTTTGACTCCTGACGCAACGCCTCTGGCAGTTGATTCCATAGCACTGGTGCAGCAGAGTGGAAAGCTCGATCCCCCGACGAAGGAGGAGATGAGAAGCACCAGGCCTCAGATTTCTAGGGGGGCAGTGTCAGGAGAGCAACATTCACACAAAACAGCAGCTCAGAAATGAGGTTCATGCTCCCGTTCTTGTTTCTTCGTATCCCTGCACCTCTGGCTCCTCTCCTTTTCCTTACTCAAGTTCTTACTATACTTTTCGTGATTTTCTTTTTTTTAATTTCCTGCTCCGTAATGCTGTCTTTGATGGCATGGTGGTAGATCTGAAGCTTTTAACATTAAACCTAAATATTGACTAAAGTTTCTAGAAAGTGAGAGAAAGTTCGTACCAAAGTATTCATTTTCTAAAATATAAGCACACTTAAAGATAGTCTAATCCTTAAAAAATGCTTCCTTCCACCATCCCCTCTCCTTTTCATTAACTCACTAATGAAGGCATAAATACTCTTAAATGTATATTTGAGGAAGGAAACACTTCCTATCTCAAGAGTCACACATTTACGTCACTGAAACTCGGAAAGCGGCCAGCTACACCCTTATCAAGTGCTCACACTTAAACTCATGTCGCCATTTACATGATGAAAACCGTCGTCTGTATCTATTCTAACAAACCGCAAACGGATAACTACATTCTAACGTTGGCAACCATTCTCTAAAGAACTGTTATCAGTAGCGGAAGCAGACAATCCCCACCCCTCTGTGCATGCAAGTCGTGCAAGTCGTGCAAGTTCAGGGCCGCAGTTGGGCACCTGAAACTTTAACAAGGTATGGCCCTCTCCCCCGAGAGTGTCAGGAAGTTTAAAGGGCCAAAACACTTGTTGACGGGGGCTCTTCCTCTGAAGACCCTCTGCTGCCTCGCCCCGTTGGGAGGTTCTTGCTACCTGTTCGTCTGGTTTCGAAATTGCCAACAGTTACGTCTTCAGAAAGTGATGTCTGTTTAATAAGGATCCTAAGAAGTTCAATAAATGCTCATCCACACTAATCTATCTCGTAAAATTGCTAGAAAATGCGTGAAACTTTCCCCGGTCGTTAGAGGTTGCTGTCATTAGAGACAGACAGCATACAGACGGGGAATTTCGACTGATTTACTTCAAACCTGGCAGTTTTGTTGTGTTCACGTTATTCTGAATGCAGAGAGTGTTAAAATTAGATCTCTTAGAATGACGGGTAAAAGTAGTCGGAATTTTCGCATTGCGGTAGTTAGAAACTGTAGATAAACACGACGACCAATCTCACGTTTTTGTTCACACGACACAGCGGTCCTTGGTTTTTACAAACCTTCATAGTGTATTTGTGTATTTCTGATATCTTCATTTTGCAGTTTTCTATTTACTGTTGTACAGCAGACAGATAGAAATGAAGCTATTTTTATTGTGTTCTTCTAAGGTTTTGGGGAACAGGCATAACCGATCCAAATTTGGGGAAATATCTTAAGTCGATTGTGCCAGCTTAAATCGTTTAATTTTCCTACCAGCTGAAATTAAGTGTTAATCGACATCACAGTTTCAGTTCAACGTTAATGCAATGCTTTTTTGTATTTTTGTTTTTGTTTTTGATATTCTATTTCGATCTGTCGAAAAAGGAAACTTATGTATGTCTACATTCTAACAACCTCAACGCATTCAGACGCTTGAAAAACACATGATCACAAAATGTGCTTCAAATGATACTTTTAAATATACTTGTTGAAGCAATCTTCTTCATAGACAAACACGTTTCATCTCATAATAAAAGGAAAATATGTCATCGCACACCACCGTTACCGGCACAGTTTCAGTCTGAAAACCGTGAAACCAGCCTAATGCTTAATGCGCCAGAACGCTGCGGGGCGCTCGCCTTATACAATGCACCGACGTGCACGATGGCGAGTCTCATGCTGTGAACCCGAGTCAGAAGTGACTCTGGCACAGTTCGCAATGAGTGCATAATAGACTTGACCCTTCGCATTACAGCATTACACCAAAAATAGTTCGTTCTGATACTATGTTTTCTTCACTTTTACTGAAATCATTCAGATGTTAAAATTTGTTTCCATTTCAACATAAGCATTTTATTTTATCAAAAGAAACTTTTGTTTATTGCCTCAACAAGAGAAAGTTATGAGTTTAGTGCGAAATAGTCTCAGAACTAATTTAACGGTATATGTCAAAGAGTATATCGGCTATCCCACAAGCCTCTTGTGTGACGCTCGTGACGAAATCCTTCCATCACGTGATGTCAACTGTGCTAGAGACACTTTCGCCGGTAGGCGAAGTCTCTAGTGAACTAGAATGGGCGAGTCCTCGCCCTCAAGATAGGCCTTCTCACATCTGCTAATCTAGTAGTAGTGTTAGAAGTACTACTTTTGGTAAGAGTAGTAGTAATAGAAACTGCGCTCAGCTATCTCCATTCCCCCAAATCCCACTGTTCAGATAGCGAGCGCTCGCGAGCACTCGTCCTCCTGACGAAGCCTGGTCTAATTTCTCCATATGTATGTACGATGCATGTGTACGGCGGTAGATTCGACTATACTGGGCAGCCAGTAACTCCGTTGGATTGTGTACTGATAGAACTGTGTACGCGCTTTTTTACTTCAATCAGTCTTTGGTTGAAATAAACTCTCTTTCTATTTCTTTCTCTCTGTCTCTATGGGCGCGTTTGTTAGGCAAGTGGCTCGTCTCAATGGCGAGCTCAGATGTATATCACAGTGCAGGCATACGTTTCTGTACTATTGCCAATCACTTCACACCACTATTCAGATCTAAATATTCACCAGTTCCATTGTCAGACTTTTGAGTCAAGAACCGCTACGCTGTCATTCGCTTAATGCAGCGATCGCTGAGTTCGCGCCCCAGATTTCAGCGCGCCTCAACCCAAGGGCGCGTTGCTTATAGTATCTATTGCGAGTGCGTTTCTCACAGAGCCTCGCTGACAATGAGACGCGATATTTGCCGAGGAAGTGTCGGAGATACTTAGCCGCGTCAGGCCGGATAACCCAACATGGCGGAGACCATGTCAGTTGAGTTGCTGTTCGCAGATGGCAATAGACGGCAGTGCCTGTTGCTTCTCACTGTCCGAGAAAAGAAAAGTGTATGTACACGGAACTATTTGCTGTGCGAGTGTTCATTTGCATATTTTGAGGAGAATGTGTATATATGTTATTTCTGGACACTGTTGAAAATTTTCATCGTAGCACACATGAAGGAGAGTGAGTACACCGTACATGTCCGGTATACAATCTCAGATAGGTCTCATTTTTTAAGAGAAAAAACCCACTTTTGAAACAAACCGCGCAGATAAGCTTTATTACATTGCAATGCGTTATTAAGCTTATATATTTTTAGCCACATTGTATAATGGATTATTCAGAACAGAACAGAACAGTTTATTTGTGAAAGGCCAGTTGGCCCATTACAAAGGGGGGGGGGGGGGTGTTCATACATATACAAGACAAACTAATATGGATTACTTCACGGACACAGTGTGTGTAACATTAGTGTCTAAGTCAGTCTTGTTTTGTATCCGTTTTAGAACTTTGTAAATGAACAAAGCAAGTGAATGACTTTTGGTGCTTGTGTACATCATGTCTTTTTGAAATTTCATTATGTACATTTCTTGGGGGCAGTTAAGAAAATATAGTCTGAAATAATCAAATTCATCACATGCAAACAAATGATGCTCCTCAGTCTCCATTTGCCCACAGAATGGGCAAGATAGTATGTTGTTATCAGCGTTTGCGGTGTATTTCTTTGCATGACAATTTATTTCACTAACACCCATTCTAAATCTTGCATAAGATGCTCTAGCAGGCATAGACAGATTTTGTAGATAAGATTCCATATCATGGTTTGGTTAAAATAGGAAATACTTGCTTAGTCGGCTGCTTTCTTTTACAGATTGATGCCCAAGCGTGTTTATAGCAATCTTTTAGTATCTGTTCTAGCTCATCAAAAGACCTTTCTCTCACTTGTGGAGTACCCCAGGGATCAATCTTGGGACTTCTCCTGTATTCAATTTACAAGCAACCCCTGAGCGAGCGCATCGACCAACACGGCATCCCTCACCATCTATTCGCCGATGACACTATGATCTACATGGCTTCCAAACCAGATCATGAAGCCTTTGCGGTGAACAAGTTCACAGTGCAAAACTGCTGTAGTGACATCAAGTAATGGATGTCGGCCAATCACCTCAAACTCAATGAAGACAAGACTGAAGTGATTCTCATTGGTAGGGAAAAAAGCAGGCAATTGATCAGAGAGACACATATTAACACAGCGGGGGCGAACATAGCATTTGCCACAAGTGCGAAATATCTCGGGGTCATGTTAGATCAAAACTTGTCACCAGACCCCCAAATTCGTAAAATCATCTCCTCAGGCTACATGCACCTACACTGCATTTGGAGTATCAGGGATTGTCTGACTGAAAAGACTGCAGCGGCCCTGGTGGTGACCCTTGTGCTGTCCCATCTTGATTACTGCAACAGTCTGCTGACTGTTGCAACCAACGGTCAATTGCAGAGACTTCAGCGTCTTCAGAATTCTGCAGCTACGGTAGTGAAGCGACTGCCGAGGTGGGCTCGCATAACCCCTGTGCTCTGTGACCTTCATGGGCTTCCAGTTCGGCAACGGGTGGAATTTAAGACCCTCTCCATCGTGTTTAAGTGTGAATCTGGTGAAGCCCCAACCTACCTCGGAGAACTCCTTAGACCTCACAACCCCACAAGGAATCTCCGTTCCTCAAAAAGAAGACTCTTGATTGTCCCACAAACAAGGTTACGGAGCTTCGGTGACCGCTCCTTCAGCGTTGTTGGACCGAGACTCTGGAACCAACTTCCTGAGGGTCTGAGGGCTAGTCCAACCTTGGCCGCATTTAAGACTGGCCTCAAAACTTTTTTATTCCGTCTTGTCGCGCCATGAGCATGTTTTTGTGATAATGGCGCAGTAAAAATGAAAATACATACATACATACATACATACATACATACATACATACATACATACATACATACATACATACATACATACATACATACATACATACATACATACATACATACATACATACATATATACATACATACATACATACATACATACATACATACATACATACATACATACATACATACATACATACATACATTGAAAAAGTGTCTTACATCCAACTCCTTGACTGTAACAAGTCTCTCCAAACCCATAACTGCATAGCAGTTGTTTCATTCTGATAGCTCAGCATGGCACATTCTTGTCAGCTAGGTTTAGAGACATAGCATACACTTTTCTGGGCAGTCTATTGTTTTTCAGTGTCTGTAGTTTCAACCAGTATCGTACCGCTCTGAGAGACGTTACTACGTACAGAGGAATTCTGCCCAAGTCCCCCAAAACTGCGTTGTTTGGTGTACTTCTAGTCAAACCTAGAAAACTTTTGAAGGCAAACATATGGACTCGTTCAATTACATCAGCTTTCTGCATTCCCCATACTTTACTAGCATAGCATAGCGTACTCTGTACCTGGGTATCGTGAACTCTAGTAAAGATGTCGATGTTGCAGCATTGTATACATTATAACACTTTCAAAATAATGCTAACTGTGTTCTTGGCCGTCACAGCTATATTTTTCATCGACACATTGACACTTAGCTTTGTAGTGAGCACATGTCCAAGATATTTATACGAGTTTGTTGTCTGGTGGTATGTACCCTCGTAAAGCCACTTTTCGTGTTTCTTCATGGGACCTCTCTTTTTAAATACTACTATAATAGTTTTCTGCAAATTCACTGTTAGGCATAGTTTTCTAGATTCTTGTTCTATGGTATTTAATTGTTTATGTAGGCCTAGTGTTGTGTTTGAGAGAAGGACAAGGTAATCTGCAAACAACAACAAAAATAGCTCTTGATCTTTTGGCTTCATGCTTCCCTTGCTGAATTAATTCATTGCCGAGCTCGTTAATAAGAAAGGAAAAAGTGCTGGTATTTTCTCCTTGTTTTAGGCCCAAAAGGCACGTAAACGACTTCAACAGGGTCCCGTTTACTCTTACGGTGGCATTTACAGATCTGTAAATTGATTTCATTGAAGTCAACATTTTCCCTTTTAACCCGTTTTTGTTTAACACTAGATGGTTTACCCGTCTCCACCTTTTCCTATCTCCACTTGTTCCCATCTCCACCTTTTCCTGTCTCCACCTGTTCCCGTCTCCACCTGTTCCCATCTCCACCTTTTCTCGTCTCCACCTTTTCCCGTGTCCACCTTTTCCCGTCTCCACCTTTTCCTGTGTCCACCTTTTCCCATGTCCACCTTTTCCCGTGTCCACCTTTTCCCATGTCCACCTTTTCCCGTGTCCACCTTTTCCCCTCTCCACCTTTTCCATTTCCCTTTACCCCTAAATAATGGTACCGTAGATACTTTCCCACCCCCAACCCCCTCAAATTCACCAAACATCAAGGTGTGGTGAGATGAGCGAGCTCGGACCCGTAAAACCTCGTGCATCATGAAGCACACATTGGAGCCGAGTTGCTTCCCTTTACCCTCTCACGAAGCACACGTTGGAGCCGAGTTGCCTCCCTTTGCCATCAACAGTCCCATGACTAAAAAGTTCCAGAGGGAATATCTCCGAAACGGTCGGAGGTACGCCTTCCAAAATGCGACGACTACCCCCATCCAGTCACGGGGGAGCGACATGCCAAATTTTGCGGAGATCCGTGCATGGGCAGCCGAACGCATAGAGCAGATGGACGGATACACAGACAGAAACCGTTTGGGTTTTATATATATAAATGTTCCACAACATGGCTCTATCGACATAATCAAATGGTTTCTTAAAATCTACGAAGGCTACATACAGACACCATTTCCATTAGGACATATTTTTCAACTAAAGTGAGTAGAACAAAAATGTGGTCCACAGTCGAATAGTTTTTTCTAAGTCCAGCCTGTTCTTCTGATATTTTATCAATTGCTTTGGCCCACTGTTCGATACGTTTGCTTAATATAGAAGAGTAACTCTTGCTTATGGTGCACAACACAGCTATTCCTCTATAATTATCTGGATCATCTTCCTCTCCCTTCTTGTGGAATGGTGCAAGTATTGACGTGCACCATATCTTTATAATCAGTTATTCAGAAATATTTCTTCTGCATTCAAAGGGCGTTGATGAAGTCGCTCTTTTGGTCACCTATGTCTTATACATTCGCTCGAAGGGATTAGAATTCTGTCGCTCAAATGGGTTGTGCCAGGACTCATTTTGTCTCTTTGTTGCAGCTCTTTTGACCTGTCAAAGCGATCAAATGTTAAACGCCGATATGTTGGGATCAAAGCGAGATGGTTACATGTCTTCCTCGCATATGTCTCTGTCAATGCCGCAAGGACGTCCCAGACCCTGTGCTTTCTCTGAAAGACTACGCTTGTGTATGTTGTAATTGTAAGTAGAAAGCAGTCTGAAAGCGCAAACCTCCGCCAAAGAAGCCAGAATTTATTTTTCCACGGCCTGTTTAATTCAGGCAGAATGTTCCGTCATCCAGGCCCAATGTTACGAAGTTTAGTTCATTATAGCACATGTTAGCGGTCTCTGAGTGTGATATGCAAATGCAGGCGGAATGAATAGTTGGACTTACTCAACTTCGTGATGCGCGATTTAAAAAAATCTTTATAAATGCAATGCCAATGCTACATAACAGATAACCGCCAAACTTTAGTGGACCGTTTCTTGAATGAAAATCTGAGCATGCACCCGATTTAAATAGAATCCGTTGTGAACTTTATGATTTATTTGACTGAATAACGGACAAAAAACCGACCAAATAACAACCTCTTTATTGGGGATAATAATCCGGAAAAACTAGTATATTTGCATACAAGTTTATTGTCACTATCACAGTATTCATGCGAGTGTGAACATTATAATGCATCAAAGGAAACGCACAGGGAAAATCCAGCTCACCATTTTACTGCACATTTGTCCAAAGAGAAGGGCTGATGTTAAAATATGTAGAGAAAAACATTACGCACACATTACATTATCAGTTTGGAACCCACACTTCAACAGTTTCGAACTTATTGATGATATCGCGCACCCGTCTGAATGGACTTCCGAGGACACGAAGAGATTTGGTTTTTAGATACAAACGGCCGACAATTTCATCCGTCTACGTGGTGCCAATGTCGGGCATTTGATCCACCTGCCAATGAATACACCGTCATAGACTTTAAAAGTTGCCTGCCGTTTGCACAACCACAAGGATTAAAAGCATTCCAATGCACGTTTTGTTGTGGACAAACCAAACCAACCAATATGTATTGAAAAGCCTTCAGAATGTTGCACACACGTATGAGCCATCGCCATTTCCGACTTTGCTACACATTATATTCTGGCCTTTTGATGTCATGATAGAATGTCTTAGATTGGACCATAGCGTTCAATCTACTGCACATCTTTTCTGTTCATTCTTTTTCTGTAACCGCAGCTACTGACAGTCACGACCAAGAGTGTGTACAAGTATCAAACTGAGTACTATGGAACAGAGGTGAACTAGGTACTGTAGAGACATGACACTATGCAAGTAGGTTTTAAAATCTCGGCATCTGCACATGACACCAGGCGCAATTTCTTACAAATAATACTGGCGTATGGGCAAAGCAGACGGACTCTTCTATGCATATCTACTTTGTCATAAATACCTTATTTACGTGCAGAGGCAGACGTTAAATACAGATTCATCATAAGCACCAACACAAATAGCAGAAGATAATTCACGGAAATACACTCACACACAGGCATATGTAAACCCAAGCACACACACAAGCACTTACGCACACACATGGACACATACATACACTTACGCACACACACGAACACATGCACAAATACACACGCGCTCGCACACGCGCCCAACCGCACGCACACACACACACACACACATACAACACACACACACAACATACACACACACACACAACATACACACACACACACACACACACACACACACAAAGAGGCACACGGCAATTGTTCCGAATGACATCGCATTGTAATATAAAATTCAATATGCAAAGTTCAGCATGAACTCTTATCCATCATAGAGCAGTCTCGGGTGAATTATTTTCTTCAAAATGAAGCTGGCACGTAATGATTTATGAATACTCCCAAATTAGGCTAGTTAAAAACCATTCAAGATATGACAATGCAAGATTACTGCGAGGAAAGAAAGGGGGAAAATCCGCTGAGTTCTGCATGATTATCTAGTGTCGTTACAAAGAAACAAAAAGCGCTAGTTCATTCATCGGACGGAAAGAAACTCTGTGCAGTTCAAAAGCCTCGCACTCTCGGTCTATTTGAAATGTAAAAAGACGAATACGAATTCTAAAAACTCAAACTGAAGAAAAAATAAATTAAAGAAATCATTACTTATTCCCAACGTTTAAAACAAACAGTTAAAATTGACATTTGTATCTCTCTCTCTCTCTCTCTCTCTCTCTCTCTCTCCTCTCTCTCTCTCTCTCTCTCTCTCTCGCGCGCGCGCACACACACAGTCATTCACATCAGCATTTGACTAGTTTGGTACCATCAGTCGTTCAAGTTTCAAAGTCTGGCTACATTCGCGCACGCCTCTTCTGCCTGAAGGCGTTCATACTCTGCGTGTCTGGGACCACTCGTGTTGGCATTCTTCTGCAATGATGCTTTGCAGGAGTTCTGGCAGAGATTGCTTACAGTTGATGACAGGTGGTAGTAGATAGTCTTTCACCGTCTTCTTCAGCAGGACCTGTACTCGAGGGCTCAATATTGGTTCTGATTTGGTCAGCACATTCCACCGAGATGACTGAGACATGGTAAATCCTGAAAATAAAAATAAAGAAATGGATATATAGATAGATG
The DNA here is from genome assembly GCA_034096865.1 of Theodoxus fluviatilis. Lineage (NCBI taxonomy): Eukaryota > Metazoa > Mollusca > Gastropoda > Cycloneritida > Neritidae > Theodoxus > Theodoxus fluviatilis. The sequence goes on along the minus strand of JAWQFJ010034114.1, from coordinate 347 downwards.
GAGGGTGGAAGGGGGGGGGGGGGAGAGAGGAAAGGGAGTGAGAGTTGGATGGGATGTGGATGTGGATGGGGTGGGGATATGGTGGGGATGGGGTGGGGATGGGGTGGGATGAGATGGAATGGGGTGGAATGAGATGGGATGGGCAGTTGGAGTTTTATGGCCTATCAGCTTCTGCAGGCCATTCATGACCATGGCTTACTAAAAATCATGACAGTTGTTAGAATAAGAAAAAAGTAAAGTTACGATGTACGGCGGGTAGGATTTTACGGGCCACCAGCCTTTGCAAATCTCTTTATAGCCATCAATCACGAGCAATTAAAATGGATTGTAACAAGAGCAATACAAAG
>JAWQFJ010034113.1:0-22599 GCA_034096865.1 Theodoxus fluviatilis | reverse complement strand
GGAAGAAACTTTCATTGGTCGATATTAATAGATCTGATGTCACTTTCGCGGCAGAAGCGTATTTCACCATGCTCATTGGACAGTTGGTTCGCGCCTTTCTAAATTTGGATTTCGGAGGGTTTCCCAGGTCAATGGACGATTTTCCCGGCTGGCCACATGTGAGTGTAACCGGAGATGGCCAGCACCGACTTACACACTCCCCGTTCTGCGATGCTGGTAATGGCCGGCTTTACTTTGAAAACAAGTCAACCGCAGCGTGGGCCTCGAGTTGGGGGGTGGGGGGGACTGGAGGGTGGGGTGGGGGGGACGGGACGGGGGTTGGGGGGGGGACGGGACGGGTGGGTGGGGGGGGGGGACGGGACGGATAGCGGGAGCGGTGACAGTTTGTGGCTGACGAGCAGGGCAGCAATCACACAGAGTTGCGTCCCTTGCTTTGGGTTTTCCAGATCTATTTATGTATCTTCCCAGACTTTATTTTTAGACACGGGTGGTTTCGTATGACAGGGTCAACAGTAAACACCAACCCCATAACACCCCCTCCCCCCTCCACATCCTCCCTCCTCCACCCCCCATCCCCCCACAGTCTCTCTCAACTCCCATGCAGTCATAATGCCGCCAGTCTTTCATCTTTCGCCATTTGAAGGGGACACCTCCGAAAGCCCACCACACTCCAAACGGTCCTTTTCACGGCCACTAATAAGGACAGGAACATAGTCCTCAGCTCAAAGATTAGACTGATGTGCGCCCTGGTCATGTCCATATTTCTGTATGCCTGTGAGTCATGGACACTAACAGCTGACTTGGAGAGAAGGATACATGCCATGGAAATGAGATGCTTTCGACGACTCCTCGGCATCTCCTACAAGGACCGCATCAGAAACGAGGAAGTCCGAAACAGAATCAGGCAAGCCATCGGGCCCCATGAAGAACTACTGACCACAGTGAAAAGACGCAAACTAAAGTGGTATGGGCACGTCTCACGATCATCACGGCCTGCCAAGACTGTGCTACAAAGCACAGTAATAAAAGGAGGGAGGAGGAGAGGCAGAAAAGGAAAAGATGGGAGGACAACGTCTCAGAGTGGACAGGGATGAGGCTCAGCGAAGCCTTGAGACAGTCGGAGAGGCGAGAGAAATGGAGAGAGCAGGTTGCCAGATCATCTGTGGTGCCCCAACGGTCGTCCAGACTACGGGACAAGTGAGGTGAATAAGATCAGGTATGAATATGTTGGACTTGCTGGTCACCACCTATACCTCTGCCAATTCCCTTCGTCCAACCTCGATACTCCACCTACCCCCTCTTCCTCTCCCTCCCCCTCCTACCTTCCCCCCCCGTCTCCCTCCCCCTCTCCCTCCCCCGTCCCCCCCCTCCCCACCCTCCCTCCCATCCCTCATCTCCCTTCCCCTCCACCCCTCGCCGCCATTTCTCTCTCTCTCTCTCTCTCTCTCTCTCTCTCTCTCTCTCTCTCTCTCTCTCTCTCTCTCTCTCACTCTCTCTTCTCCCCTAGTGGCGCGCGCGTTGAAAAGTTGCGTACACTTTGGCTCCGATACATTTCTGACAACACAACAACGCCATGCCAGTTGCCGGTTTGCCAGCTGTTGTCAAAGCGTTATTGTCATCCCTGCTTACCACCGGGAAAATGTCATCGTGGAATGTTTCCGGCGAACCGAGCAAGACCGTGGTTATTCTCCAACAGCCTCAACAGTTCGTTTTCGCCCTCGATCACCAACACGACATCGTGGCAGGGCTGATGACATCGGCAGACCGAGAAGGGGGAGCGAGTGTGTAGCCTCCAGGCAGCAATCTGCACGGACTTCACGAACGTAATCTGCAGATACACTTTTCGCGTTCGTCTACGCGCCGCGCCCGACTTCCCATTACTGACCACTACTGATGAAATGTATATTATGTTCCGTGCCAAACGCGTTCTCTACCATACAAACATGCACACACACACACGCTCTCACACACACACGCACGCACACCCACATACACACGCGCGCGCGTACACACACACACATACACACACGCACATACACACACAAACATGCACGCGAGTGAGAGCAGTCCTTAATGAAAAATTACTATTCCTCGTCAGAGCAACGACACTGGGTACAGTGACAAGCACACACAGGTCATACTGTCAACAGAAGGGAGGGAGGGCTGACTATAAAAAAAGTTAACGTGCTGTGACAATTCAGTCAGGATAATACCAAGCAAAGCACGATATGGAGGAAGGATGGATGAATGAGGTTCAACGTGCGGCCTACTAGCCTTTGTAGGCTATGTCAGGCCAATGAGCTCGAACATCACTGGAATGGTTTAGAGTAAGCGCAAATCAAGTCACGATGTCTTAGTTTTGTACTCCTCTTACGGATGACGCACAGAGGGGCAAGTATGGTATGAAAAATGGATTCTGTATCATTCTGATTCTATGCAAACGCTGCTGCAAAACAGTCTTTAGCCATAATTTACCTTTATCTGCTTGAATCGTCTTCTTTAACAAACTGCTGGGCCTAGGGTTGTCCGGCTTCTCCCTTTGATCCTTCACTCTGGGCGTGGAGGGAGCGCGTTGCTCGTGCAGGGCGTGCTGTCTGTTCTGCCCGAGACTTGCATGCCTCAGTCGTGACTAACTGCCACGATCAGTCCTCACTCGCGCCAGGCCATTTGGCGCTACACACAGAAATACGTGCTTGGGGATGGGTGGGCGGGATGGGTGGGGGGATGGGGGGGTGGGGGGGATGGGTGGGGGGGATGGGTGGTGGGGGGGATGGGTGGGGGGGGGATGGGTGGGAGGATGGGGGATGTGTGGGTGGGCGGGCGGGCGGGGTGATGGGGGTGGGGTGGGGTGGGGGTGGGGGGTGGGCGGGCGGATGGATGGATGGATGGATGGATGCACGGATGGATGGATGCTCGGATGCACGGATGAATGGATGGATGGATAGATGCATGGATGGATGAAGTTTAACGGCCTATCAGCCTTTTTAGGCTACGAAAGGCCACTGCGCACGAAAATGACCAGAATACTTCAGTCAGCGCAAATCAAATCACGATGTCCTAGTTTTTCGCCTGTTACGAATCGCGCAGAAGACGCGGTGAGGCTGTTGTGACCCCCAAACCCACAGGGAGTCACGTGATTGGGGGTTGATATGGATCAGTTACTTTTTTTCTTGCAGAAATGCATCCCGTAGATGTCAAATTTCCTCACTGGAGCAGGCCCCGAAAGCTCCACGGCCAGGGGGTCCAGCCGAATGTAGTTCTCTGTCATCGAATGATATGTCTGAAAAATACGTGTACATGCTTAAAATTACACATTTTATTGCTTACTTCCATTCGTAGGAACTGTGTAGAAAAAATGCGGAGGTCGTTTTCTCAAAATGGTCGCTGGTACAATTTTAATTTGATTGAAGTATGAGCACAGCAGGATCAATATTTTGTAGAAGTAATGCTCTGTAGAAAATGAGAGCATATCTTCTATAATTGTTGATCCTGCTGTGTTTATATTTCAATCAAATTAATCAGAAAGGACTACATTTTGTATGCCTCTTCAAATACAAAAATGTCGAGTTAGGAATAGTTTTGTGGGTTACCGGTTACATCTAATTTGTCGATTATTTACATGAGAAGTTGCTGTTGAAGTGTGTTTAAAGAGACATGGATTAGTGTGTTTGTGTGTGTGTGTGTGTGTGTGTGTGTGTGTGTGTGTGTGTGTGTGTGTGTGTGTGTGCATACTCTCTAAAGGTGTGTTCTAGTTGGGAAGAGTACTCAATGTGGACGAAGCCAAAGTGGACTCACGTGACTTTCTGTACAGGAACTGTTGCATACGACTGGAATGATCTGCATACGTCATTGCCCGCACCACCGAGTAACATAAGTCGTGTAATATCACTTAGCAAAAATGGCCGGAACCCAGCCATATCCGCTCCTTCTAACCACTTTTCAATTCAATAATGCAGGAGTCTGAAGAAACTTTTAATATGTTCTGCATATAGCTTTGAGACAGTTATACTGTTTTTTTTGCTACGGATTCTCTGTGTGTGTGTCAGTAATCACACAAATGAACGTTTTGTTTTCGAACCGAAAAGAGGAAATGGTGGGCACTACAGCTGGTTACTTGTAACTATATTTAAAAAACAAAACAAATCTCTCTGTTTGAAAGATCCATCTGACTAGCCAATAAGGATTTAAAGTCGGCCAAAACGACAAAGACAAACATCGGTGTATAATTACCGACGTCGATATCGAACTTAGAATCTTAAAATCACTTGCGGCAAGTCGAAACATCGGTAAAGTAGGCATAAGCATCGCCCAATTAGAACATGGCTTCCAAAGTAGAGTAGGTGTGTCAAAATGTTTACCATCAAAGGTGGAAGCGTCAATCTGATGCTTAATTACAGGACAGTAATGCCACACACGTAGAGTCCAGCTACAACATTCGGTCGAATCACATCTATTTCAGACTTTGAAAGTGGCATTTTTTGCGCTAACACGTGTACGCAAAAGTGCGCCTTTTTGTCTACAGTTCGCATGCAAAAAGCTCATATTTCTTAAAATATCGCACACACACACACACACACACACACACACACACACACACACACACACACACACACACATCTTGGAATCTATATTATATGCACTTTTATTCTCTCCTTGCCGTATGTGTTAAATAACACAGAAAACATTATGTGAAGTATGAACGATGAGCAAAATACGTCAGCCACAACTTTATTGAGATAGCAGCATTACTGTCTTGCACAATGCGATGTACAGCTGAAAAGAAATCTATTCATTTGTTTTCATACGTTTGAAAACATAACCCCACCCCTATATTCCAGAAGACGCCGAGTTACAATTCTGTTGATGTTAGTCTGCAGTAAAGCCTTTACTGCTGATTATTTGTAAAAAGTTTGCACATTTGTGCTGATTGAGACTTTGATAAAGCATAGAAGACATGAGAAAATACTTTCTGGTGTAAATATTAAGCGCTCTTCCATTTTCGAAATGAAAGAATGTGTGCGCAATTGTTGAACTGTAGACAACCCCGTGGACACAGTCCCTAGTGGTTACATTGCTCAAGAAAGGAAACTTGCAAATGTGCCAGAACTACCGCACAATCAGCCTCATCAGCCATCCCAACAAGGTCATGCTGAAAGTACTGCTGAACAGATTAAAACCTCAGGCAGAAAAAAATCATTGCTGAAGAGCAGGCAGGTTTCAGACCAGGTAGGAGCACCACCGAACAGATCTTCAATCTGAGAGTCCTGTGTGAGAAACATCTACAACACCAACCAGATGTGTACCATGTCTTTATATACTTTAAGAAAGCATTTGACAGAGTCTGGCATGCTGCGCTGTGGGCCACAATGAGAAGCTACAACATCAGCTCCAAGATTATCAAAGTCGTCGAACATCTCTATGACAGAGCGACCAGCGCAGTCCTGTTCAATGGTACCACAGGCGTATGGTTCAAGACAACGGTCGGAGTCAGACAGGGCTGTCTACTCTCCCTCACACTCTTCAACCTCTTCCTCGAAAGGATAATGACTGATGCTCTAGCAGACCACGAAGGATCAATCAGCATCTGTGGCAAAAGGATGATCAACTTACGTTTTGCTGATGACATTGATGGATTAGCAGGAAGTTAAGAGGAGCTGACTAGTCTTGTCGAGCACCTGGACAAGACCTCACAGGCATATGACATGGAGATCAGCGCCGAGAAGACCAAGGTGATGACGAACAATCCTCGGGGCTTCAAAATGGAAATCAAAGTGAAGGGCCAAAAACTGGAAGTTGTGAACAACTTCAAATACCTGAGATCTATTGTGACCGATGAAAGGTCCAAACCAGAGATACTTTCCAGGATAGCACAAACAGCAGCAGCATTGGCAAAGTTGAAGCCAATATGGCGTGACAGAAATATCACTCTCGCGTCGAAGATCAGGCTCATGCGCACGCTGGCCATCTACGTATTCTTGTATGCATGCGAGTCCTATACACTCACATCTGAACTGCAGAGATGGATACAAGCCCTGGAAATGAGATGCTACCGCAAGATTCTGAACATCTCATTTAAAGACCATGTCACGAATGAGGAAGTCAGCAACAGGATCAGGAGAGCAATTGGACAGTACGAAGACCTGCTCTCAATCGTGAAAAGCAGAAAGCTGAAGTGGTAAGGTCACGTGTCAAGAGGCAGTGGGCTGGCCAAGACCATCCTGCAAAGTACCGTACCAGGTGGGAGAAGGAGAGGCAGGCAGAGAAAGAGGTGGGAAGACAACATCAAAGAGTGGACAGGCTTGACCTTTGCTGACTCACAGCGAGCCACAGAGGATAGAGATCGATGGAGGAAGATTGTCCGAAAGTCATCAGTGGTGCCTCAACAACCCATCTCAGGGTTAAGAGACTGAACTGAACTGAACTGAGACAACACAACCTTTTTACTAACACTGTAAAAAAGAAACAACCTACACAAGAACTCTGCATGGTTTATACACAATGCACTCAAAGTTCAGGACACAAGTATCAGTTACTACTAAACATCAATATACCACTACATATTTTGTGTTTTATTTTGTGGACTACTCCCCAAAAAAGAACTCAGTGGAAGCACAGCCTATGTAACGTTTTGCACAAAAATTAAATGCATAGGTGGATACCTGACTTATTAAACAGGAAATAAACAATGAAATCAACTACAGTTGAATTTGAAGGAATGAAAAATTGAATACTAATCTGGTGCACAAGAATATGTGCTAACATTTATGCATGCACGTAAGTGCGCGCGCAGCACACGCATTCATGTATGTATAATGTATGTATAATGTACTTATATTGCGCGCACTTCCAGCCCAAAGGCTGCTCAGTGGCGCATGCGCACACACAAAAAATGTCACGAATTTTCCATGGTTCTAGGATGTCTCTAGTAGGGATCGACTAGGATCCCCTACTCAGCAAGACGCGCTTGACGGAAATGGCACGTTTTGAGGCTTCCTCTGAACTTCTTCTGCTTTGGCTCCTGACGCAACGCCTCTGGCAGTTGATTCCATAGCACTGGTGCAGCAGAGCGGAAAGCTCGGTCCCCCGACGAAGGAGGAGATAAGAAGCACCAAACCTCAGATTTCTAGGGGGCAGTGTCAGGAGAGCAACATTCACACAAAACAGCAGCTCAGAAATGAGGTTCATGCTCCCATTCCTGTTTCTTCGTATCCCTGCACCTCTGGCTCCTCTCCTTTTCCTTACTCAAGTTCTTACTATACTTTTCGTGATTTTCTTTCTTTTATTTCCTGCTCCGTAATGCTGTCTTTGATGGCATGGTGGTAGATCTGAAGCAAATAAAATTAAACCTAAATATTGACTAAAGTTTCTAGAAAGTGAGAGAAAGTTTGTACCAAAGTATTCATTTTCTAAAATATAAGCACACTTAAAGATAATCTAATCCTTAAAAAATGCTTCCTTCCACCATCCCCTCTCCTTTTCATTAACTCACTAATGAAGGCATAAATACTCTTAAATGTATATTTGAGGAAGGAAACACTTCCTATCTCAAGAGTCACACATTTAAGTCACTGAAACTCGGGAAGCGGCCAGCTACACCCTTATCAAGTGCTCACACTTAAACTCATGTCGCCATTTACATGATGCAAACCGTCGTCTGTATCTATTCTAACAAACCGCAAACGGATAACTACATTCTAACGTTGGCAACCATTCTCTAAAGAACTGTTATCAGTAGCGGAAGCAGACAACACCCACCCCTCTGTGCACGCAAGTCGTGCAAGTCGTGCAAGTTCAGGGCCGCAGATGGGTACCTGAAACTTTAACAAGGTATGGCCCTCCCCCCGAGAGTGTCAGGAAGTTTAAAGGGCCAAAACACTTGTTGACGGGGGCTCTTCCTCTGAAGACCCTCTGCTGCCTCGCCCTGTTGGGAGGTTCTTGCTACCTGTTCGTCTGGTTTCGAAATTGCCAACAGTTACGTCTTCAGAAAGTGATGCCTGTTTAATAAGGATCCTAAGAAGTTCAATAAATGCTCATGCACACTAATTTATCTCGTAAAATTGCTAGAAAATGCGTGAAACTTTCCCCGGTCGTTAGAGGTTGCGGTCATTAGAGACAGCATACAAACGGGGAATTTCGACTGATTTACTTCAAACCTGGCAGTTTTGTTGTGTTCACGTTATTCTGAATGCAGGGAGTGTTACAATTAGATCTCTTAGAATGACGGGTAAAAGTAGTCGGAATTTTTGCATTGCGGTAGTTAGAAACTGTAGATAAACACGACGACCAATCTCACGTTTTTGTTCACACGACACAACGGTCATTGGTTTTTACAAACCTTCATAGTGTATTTGTGTATTTCTGATATCTTCATTTTGCAGTTTTCTATTTACTGTTGTACAGCAGACAGATAGAAAATGAAGCTATTTTTATTGTGTTCTTCTAAGGTTTTGGGGAACAGACATAACCGATTCAAATTTGGGAAAATATCTTAAGTCGATTGTGCCAGCTTAAACCGTTTAATTTTCCTACCAGCTGAAATTAAGTGTTAATCAACATCACAGTTTCAATTCAACGTTAATGCAATGCTTTTTTGTATTTTGGTTTTTGTTTTTGATATTTTATTTCGATTTGTCGAAAAAGGGAACTTATGTATGTCTACATTATAACGACCTCAACGCATTCAGACGCTTGAAAAACACCTGATCACAAAATGTGCTTCAAATGATACTTTTAAATATACTTGTTGAAGCAATATTCTTCATAGACAAACACGTTTCATCTCATAATAAAAGGAAAATATGTCATCGCACACCACTGTCACCGGCACAGTTTCAGTCTGAAAACCGTGAAACCTGCCTAATGCTTAATGCGGCAGAACGCTGCGGGGCGTTCGCCTTATACAATGCACCGACGTGCACGATGGCGAGTCTCATGCTGTGAACCCGAGTCAGTAGTGACACTGGCACAGTTCGCAAGGAATGCATAATATACTTGACCCTTCGCATTACAGCATTACACCAAAAATTGTTCGTTCTGATACTTTTTTTTCTCACTTTTTACTGAAATCATTCAGATGTCAAAACTTGTTTCCATGTCAACATAAACAATTTATTTTATTTTAAAAAACGCTTGTATATTGCCTCAACAAGAGTAAGTTATGAGTTTAATGCGAAATTGTCTCAGAACTACTTTAACGGCGTATGTCAAAGAGTAGATCGGCTATCCCACAAGCCTCTTGTGTGACCCTCGTGACGAAATCCTTCCATCACGTGATGTCAACTGTGCTAGAGACACTTTCGCCGGTAGGCGAAGTCTCTAGTGAACTAGAATGGGCGAGTCCTTGCCCCCAAGACAGGCCTTCTCACATCTGCTAATCTAGTAGTAGTGTTAGAAGTACTACTTTTGGTAAGAGTAGTAGTAATAGAAACTGCGCTCAGCTATCTCCATTCCCCCAAATCCAACTGTTCAGATAGCGAGCGCTCGCGAGCACTCGTCCTCCTGACGAAGCCTGGTCTAATTTCTCCATATGTATGTACGATGCAGGGGCGGATCTGGGTTTTGAAAGGGGGGGGTGCAAAGTTTTTGTTTGTTTTTTTATCTATCAGCGAAGGCGCAAAGCGCCGAACCGACGGCGCGAAGCGCCGAGCATGCTAGGGGGGTCCGGGGGCATGCCCCCCCGGAATTTTATTTAAAAAAGGAAGCAAAATGGTGCAATCTGGTGCAATCTGAGCGTGTAAAGTGCTATTTTCAGGCGATACATTTTGCCACTGATGTGGTGGGGGGTGGAGATAGGACCAACTGTCTCTCTCTTGGGAAGCACATGCTGGAAAATGTACAGTGCTAAATAAGTTCGATGTTAATAATAAAGAATCACAATTCACAAAAACAACATGAGGAAAAAGTCTTTGCAACAAGATCATACCTCGAATTTAATAATCTTTATTCCGAATATATGTAAGAAGACATCTGTAACCAGTTTGTTGTGGGAGTCAGGCCTGGTCAGTCTAGAGACATTGAATAAACACACACATGGAGGAATTTGCCTAGTCATAGGCCTAATCATGTGACAACATTTTCTGTGGCTGAAGGCGCATGACTGTGTTGTATTTTGTTGCAAATCTGTTGACAGCATCTGGAATGTCTATTTTCAGGCTCCTGTGAACTCTCATGAGAGTCAACCCATTCAGTCTCGGTTCCCCCATTGTCGACTTGTGGTAGGTCTTCAGTGTCCGCAGCCCACTGATCCGCCTCTCGCACTCAGCTGTTGTTATAGGGACCGTGCAGATCAGTGTCAGGAGTTGGTGGATGTTGGGGAAGATCCCCTCGTCACAGGCCTGAAGTGCCTGTCTTGCTGTTTCAGGTACTGGTCCCGCTGCCCGTGTCCACTTTTGTCGCCAGTGGTCATATTCTGCAGCAACAAGGTCTACATTGGGCAAGTCAAGTGACCAGAAGCTGGCAAGTCTCTCAATGCCCTCAGGTAGTTGACCACAGACCGTATCAGTTACAGCTTGGTTCTGGCGAGGCTGTGGAAGAACAGCTGGGTTCTGGGGAGGCTGTGGAAGAACAGCTTGGTTCTGAGGAGGCTGTGAAAGAATGCAGAAGGGAACCAGCTCCAGACCATCCACGGCCACCTCTGACGCAGTCAAGAACCTGGTCACAAGCTCATTTGCCAGATGATCCACAAAGGGTATGGCAATTGATCTTCTAAAGAACTCTTCAGTACGTAACTTCGACACCCCTTTGGCGTCCGAAGGGCGAAGTTTCCATCGAGGCATGCTTGAAAACACGCGACCGGAAATGAACAAGGGAGGCAATTTTGACAGTCTTGTAGTCTAATTGCCGAAATCGTTGCAAACACATACTTTGGTGACATTGTTACATTCCTGTATTAGCATCTCTCAGTCTCTCTCTCTCTCTTTCTCTTTTTTTTTGTTTGTTTTGCTGTATGTGTGAGTGTGTGTGTGTGTGTGTGTGTGTGTGTGTGTGTAAGGGGGGGTGGGGTGCAATTACATTTAATTTTACTAGTGCATTCCTATATTTATCAGCATCTCTCTCTCTGCACCCACCCACCCCTTTTTATTTTGGCTGGGGGGGGGGGGGGATGCAATTACATCACTATATTTATCAACATATTTCTCGTTCCATTTTTTTATTTATGTATTATCATTGTTTATGTTTTTTATTTCTTTAATTTATTTAGTTAGTTTTTTGGCTGGGGGTGGAATTACATTTACATTACTATATTTATCAGCATCTCTTTCTCTTTTTTGTTCTGCCGAGGGAGGGGGGGGGATGCAATAACATTTACATTACTAACTTTATCAGCTTCTCTCTTCTTTTTTTTTAAGCCGAGGAGGGGGGGGGGGTGCAATTATATTTACATTCCAATATTTATCAACATCTCTTTCCCTGAGTCTCTCTCTCATTTTTTTGTCTTTTTGCTTGGGGGGGGGGGGTGCAATTACATTTACATTACTACATTATCAACATATCTCTTTTTTTTCTTTTTTTTTTCTTTTTTTCTTTCTATTTTTTTCTTCTTTTTTTTTTTTTTTTGTCTCGCTGGGGGGGGGGGGGGTGCAATTGCACCCATTGCACCCCCCCCAGATCCGCCCCTGCGATGCATGTGTACGGCGTTAGATTCGACTATACTGGGCAGCCAGTAACTCCTTTGGATTGTGTACTGATAGAACTGTGTACGCGCTTTTTTACTTCAATCAGTCTTTGGTTGAAATAAACTCTCTTTCTATTTCTTTCTCTCTGTCTCTATGGGCGCGTTTGTTAGGCAAGTGGCTCGTCTCAATGGCGAGTTCAGATGTATATCACAGTGCAGGCATACGTTTCTGTACTATTGCCAATCACTTCACACCACTATTCAGATCTAAATATTCACCAGTTCCATTGTCAGACTTTTGAGTCAAGAACCGCTACGCTGTCATTCGCTTAATGCAGCGATCGCTGAGTTCGCGCCCCAGATTTCAGCGCGCCTCAACCCAAGGGCGCGTTGCTTAGGCTAGTATCTATTGCGAGTGCGTTTCTCACAGAGCCTCGCTGACAATGAGACGCGATATTTGCCGAGGAAATTTCGGAGATACTTAGCCGCGTCAGGCCGGATAACCCAACATGGCGGAGACCATGTCAGTTGAGTTGCTGTTCGCAGATGGCAATAGACGGCAGTGCCTGTTGCTTCTCACTGTCCGAGAAAAGAAAAGTGTATGTACACGGAACTATTTGCTGTGCGAGTGTTCATTTGCATATTTTGAGGAGAATGTGTATATATGTTATTTCTGGACACTGTTGAAAATGTTAATCGTAGCACACATGAAGGAGAGTGAGTACACCGTACATGTCCAGTATACAATCTCAGATAGCTCTCATTTTTGAAGAGAAAAAACCACTTTCGAAACAAACCGCGCAGATAAGCTTTATTACATTGCAATGCGTTATTAAGCTTATATATTTTTAGCCACATTGTATAATGGATTATTCAGAACAGACCAGAACAGTTTATTTGTGAAAGGCCAGTTGGCCCACTACAAAGGTGGGGGGGTTCATACATATACAAGACAAACTAATATGGATTAATGCACGGACACAGTGTGTGTAACATTAGTGTATAAGTCAGTCTTGTTTTTTCTCCGTTTTAGAACTTTGTAAATGAACAAAGCAAGTGAATGACTTTTGGTGCCTGTGTGCATCATGACTTGTTGAAATTTCATTATGTACATTTCTTGGGGGCAGTTAAGAAAATATGGTATGAAATAATCAAATTCATGACATGCAAACAAATGATGCTCCTCAGTCTCCATTTGCCCACAGAATGGGCAAGATAGTATATTACTATCAGCGTTTGCGGTGTATCTCTTTGCATGACAATTTATTTCATTAACACCCATTCTAAATCTTGCATAAGATGCTCTAGCAGGCATAGACAGACTTTGTAGATAAGATTCCATATCATGGTTTGGTTTAAATAGGAAATACTTGCTTACTCGGCTGCTTTCTTTTACAGATGATGCCCAAGCGTTTTTATAGCAATCTTTTAGTCTCTGTTCTAGCTCACATAGAAAAAGTGTCTTACATCCAACTCCTTGATTGTAACAAGTCTCTCCAAACCCATAACTGCATAGCAATTGTTTCATTCTGATGGCTCAGCATGGCACATTCTTGTCAGCTAGGTCTAGAGACATAGCATACACTTTTCTGGGCAGTCTATTGCTTTTCAGTGTCTGTAGTTTCAACCAGTATCGTACCGCTCTGAGAGACGTTACTACGTACAGAGGAATTCTGCCCAAGTCCCCCAAAACTGCGTTGTTTGGTGTACTTCTAGTCAAACCTAGAAAACTTTTGAAGGCAAACATATGGACTCATTCAATTACATCAGCTTTCTGCATTCCCCATACTCTACTAGCATAGCATAGAGTACTCTGTACCTGGGTATCGTGAAGTCTAGTAAAGACGTCGATGCTGCAGCATTGTATACATTATAACACTTTCAAAATAATGCTAACTGTGTTTTTGGCCGTCACAGCTATATTTTTCAGCGACACATCGACACTTAGCTTTGTAGTGAGCACATGTCCAAGATATTTATACGAGTTTGTTGTCTGGTCGTATGTACCCTCGTAAAGCCACTTTTCGTGTTTCTTCATGGGACATCTCTTTTTAAATATTACTATAATAGTTTTCAGCAAATTCACTGTTAGGCATAGTTTTCTAGATTCTTGTTCTATGGTATTTAATTGTTTATGTAGGCCTAGTGTTGTGTTTGAGAGAAGGACAAGGTAATCTGCAAACAACAACAAAAATAGCTCTTGATCTTTTGACTCCATGCTTCCCTTGATGAATTAATTCTTTGCCGAGCTCGTTAATAAGAAAGGGAAAAAGTGTTGGTATTTTCTCCTTGTTTCAGGCCCGAAAGGCACGTAAACGACTTCAACAGGGTCCCGTTTACTCTTACGGTGGCTTTTACAGATCTGTAAATTGATTTCAATGAAGTCAACATTTTCCCTTTTAACCCGTTTTTGTTTAACACTAGACGGTTTACCCATCTCAACCTTTTCCCGTCTCCAACTGTTCCCGTCTCCACCTTTTCCTGTCTCCACCTGTTCCTGTCTCCACCTGTTCCCGTCTCCACCTTTTCTCGTCTCCACCTTTTCCCGTGTCCACCTTTTCCCGTGTCCACCTTTTCCCGTCTCCACCTTTTCCCGTGTCCACCTTTTCCCGTCTCCACCTTTTTCTGTGTCCACCTTTTCCCGTGTCGACCTATTCCCGTGTCCACCTTTTCCCATGTCCACCTTTTCCCCTCTCCACCTTTTCCCCTCTCCACCTTTGCCATTTCCCTTTCCCCCTAAAGAAAGGTACCGTAGATACTTTCCCACCCCCAACCCCCTAAAATTCACCAAACATCAACGTGTGATGAGATGAGCGAGCTCGGACCCGTAAAACCTCGTGCATCATGAAGCACACGTTGGAGCCGAGTTGCTTCCCTTTACTCTCTCTCGAAGCACACGTTGGAGCCGAGTTGCCTCCCTTTGCCATCAACAGTCCCATGACTAAAAAGTTCCAGAGGGAATATCTCCAAAACGGTCGGAGGTACGCCTTCCAAAACGCGACGACTACCCCCATCCAGTCACGGGGGAGCGACATGCCAAATTTTGCGGAGATCCGTGCATGGGCAGCCGAACGCATAGAGCAGATGGACGGATACACAGACAGAAACCGTTTGGGTTTTATATATATAAATGTTCCACAACATGGCTCTATCGACATAATCAAATGGTTTCTTAAAATCTACGAAGGCTACATACAGACACCATTTCCATTAGGACATATTTTTCTACTAAAGTGAGTAGAACGAAAATGTGGTTCACAGTCGAATAGTTTCTTCTAAGTCCAGCCTGTTTTTCTGATATTTTATCAATTGCTTCGGCCCACGGTTTGATACGTTTGCTTAATATAGAAGAGTAACACTTGCTTACGGTGCACAACACAGCTATTCCTCTATAATTATCTGGATCATCTTCCTCTCCCTTCTTGTGGAATGGTGCAAGTATTGACGTGCACCATATCTTTATAATCAGTTATTCAGAAATATTTCTTCTGCATTCAAAGGGCGTTGATGAAGTCGCTCTTTTGGTCACCTATGTCTTATACATTCGCTCGAAGGGATTAGAATTCTGTCGCTCAAATGGGTTGTGCCAGGACTCATTTTGTCTCTTTGTTGCAGCTCTTTTGACCTGTCAAAGCGATCAAATGTTAAACGCCGATATGTTGGGATCAAAGCGAGATGGTTACATGTCTTCCTCGCATATGTCTCTGTCAATGCCGCAAGGACGTCCCAGACCCTGTGCTTTCTCTGAAAGACTACGCTTGTGTATGTTGTAATTGTAAGTAGAAAGCAGTCTGAAAGCGCAAACCTCCGCCAAAGAAGCCAGAATTTATTTTTCCACGGCCTGTTTAATTCAGGCAGAATGTTCCGTCATCCAGGCCCAATGTTACGAAGTTTAGTTCATTATAGCACATGTTAGCGGTCTCTGAGTGTGATATGCAAATGCAGGCGGAATGAATAGTTGGACTTACTCAACTTCGTGATGCGCGATTTAAAAAAATCTTTATAAATGCAATGCCAATGCTACATAACAGATAACCGCCAAACTTTAGTGGACCGTTTCTTGAATGAAAATCTGAGCATGCACCCGATTTAAATAGAATCCGTTGTGAACTTTATGATTTATTTGACTGAATAACGGACAAAAAACCGACCAAATAACAACCTCTTTATTGGGGATAATAATCCGGAAAAACTAGTATATTTGCATACAAGTTTATTGTCACTATCACAGTATTCATGCGAGTGTGAACATTATAATGCATCAAAGGAAACGCACAGGGAAAATCCAGCTCACCATTTTACTGCACATTTGTCCAAAGAGAAGGGCTGATGTTAAAATATGTAGAGAAAAACATTACGCACACATTACATTATCAGTTTGGAACCCACACTTCAACAGTTTCGAACTTATTGATGATATCGCGCACCCGTCTGAATGGACTTCCGAGGACACGAAGAGATTTGGTTTTTAGATACAAACGGCCGACAATTTCATCCGTCTACGTGGTGCCAATGTCGGGCATTTGATCCACCTGCCAATGAATACACCGTCATAGACTTTAAAAGTTGCCTGCCGTTTGCACAACCACAAGGATTAAAAGCATTCCAATGCACGTTTTGTTGTGGACAAACCAAACCAACCAATATGTATTGAAAAGCCTTCAGAATGTTGCACACACGTATGAGCCATCGCCATTTCCGACTTTGCTACACATTATATTCTGGCCTTTTGATGTCATGATAGAATGTCTTAGATTGGACCATAGCGTTCAATCTACTGCACATCTTTTCTGTTCATTCTTTTTCTGTAACCGCAGCTACTGACAGTCACGACCAAGAGTGTGTACAAGTATCAAACTGAGTACTATGGAACAGAGGTGAACTAGGTACTGTAGAGACATGACACTATGCAAGTAGGTTTTAAAATCTCGGCATCTGCACATGACACCAGGCGCAATTTCTTACAAATAATACTGGCGTATGGGCAAAGCAGACGGACTCTTCTATGCATATCTACTTTGTCATAAATACCTTATTTACGTGCAGAGGCAGACGTTAAATACAGATTCATCATAAGCACCAACACAAATAGCAGAAGATAATTCACGGAAATACACTCACACACAGGCATATGTAAACCCAAGCACACACACAAGCACTTACGCACACACATGGACACATACATACACTTACGCACACACACGAACACATGCACAAATACACACGCGCTCGCACACGCGCCCAACCGCACGCACACACACACACACACACATACAACACACACACACAACATACACACACACACACAACATACACACACACACACACACACACACACACACAAAGAGGCACACGGCAATTGTTCCGAATGACATCGCATTGTAATATAAAATTCAATATGCAAAGTTCAGCATGAACTCTTATCCATCATAGAGCAGTCTCGGGTGAATTATTTTCTTCAAAATGAAGCTGGCACGTAATGATTTATGAATACTCCCAAATTAGGCTAGTTAAAAACCATTCAAGATATGACAATGCAAGATTACTGCGAGGAAAGAAAGGGGGAAAATCCGCTGAGTTCTGCATGATTATCTAGTGTCGTTACAAAGAAACAAAAAGCGCTAGTTCATTCATCGGACGGAAAGAAACTCTGTGCAGTTCAAAAGCCTCGCACTCTCGGTCTATTTGAAATGTAAAAAGACGAATACGAATTCTAAAAACTCAAACTGAAGAAAAAATAAATTAAAGAAATCATTACTTATTCCCAACGTTTAAAACAAACAGTTAAAATTGACATTTGTATCTCTCTCTCTCTCTCTCTCTCTCTCTCTCTCCTTCTCTCTCTCACTCTCTCTCGCGCGCGCGCGCACACACACAGTCATTCACATCAGCATTTGACTAGTTTGGTACCATCAGTCGTTCAAGTTTCAAAGTCTGGCTACATTCGCGCACGCCTCTTCTGCCTGAAGGCGTTCATACTCTGCGTGTCTGGGACCACTCGTGTTGGCATTCTTCTGCAATGATGCTTTGCAGGAGTTCTGGCAGAGATTGCTTACAGTTGATGACAGGTGGTAGTAGATAGTCTTTCACCGTCTTCTTCAGCAGGACCTGTACTCGAGGGCTCAATATTGGTTCTGATTTGGTCAGCACATTCCACCGAGATGACTGAGACATGGTAAATCCTGAAAATAAAAATAAAGAAATGGATATATAGATAGATGGAGGGTGGAAGGGGGGGGGGAGAGAGGAAAGGGAGTGAGAGTTGGATGGGATGTGGATGTGGATGGGGTGGGGATATGGTGGGGATGGGGTGGGGATGGGGTGGGATGAGATGGAATGGGGTGGAATGAGATGGGATGGGCAGTTGGAGTTTTATGGCCTATCAGCTTCTGCAGGCCATTCATGACCATGGCTTACTAAAAATCATGACAGTTGTTAGAATAAGAAAAAAGTAAAGTTACGATGTACGGCGGGTAGGATTTTACGGGCCACCAGCCTTTGCAAATCTCTTTATAGCCATCAATCACGAGCAATTAAAATGGATTGTAACAAGAGCAATACAAAGTCACGATTTCCCTCGTTATTGGCCTCCTACAAATATGGATTTCATGTCAATGATGGTATTCCTTCATCTCTTGTACAGACACTTGCTCATCCTGCAGCAGGAGCCGCTCTATCAACAGAAATTCCTGGCTGCCGGTTCTCGGGACCTACTCCAATGGCTCAAGCCAAGACACTGCCCATTCAGTCAGGGAGCGAACTCCTGCTGCGAGCACAGAACCTGCCGCCTCGTGTGCAATGGGCATTGTTCATCCGCCGACATCACGACATTACGGCCGACGTTACGGCCGACGTTACTATGATGCCGGCTGCAGTGAAGTGATACAGATCATGCATAAATGATATCCTACCGTCTGCGTATTTCTTGTCCCTGTTCTTCTGTCGAGGGGTCAAATGGACTGTCACAGCAAAAGTCTCGACTCAGCAATCTCACTCGCATGCGTGGCACGAGAAAAACAAACCACCCGTGCAGTTTTCATTCCCCGTTCTGCACGCTCCTTCTAGTCTCGTTGTCTGTGTAGCGTGGCGCCCTATGAGCTGGGGGTGAGAATAGGCCTACCGCGTCTCTCTCTACTAGATGGAAGGATGGATGGATGGAAGGATGGATGGATGGAAGGAAGGATGGATGGAAGGATGGATGGATGGA
The DNA here is from genome assembly GCA_034096865.1 of Theodoxus fluviatilis. NCBI lineage: Eukaryota > Metazoa > Mollusca > Gastropoda > Cycloneritida > Neritidae > Theodoxus > Theodoxus fluviatilis. The sequence continues at coordinate 3,778 of JAWQFJ010034113.1, read as the reverse complement.
TGGATGGAGGGAGGGAGGGAGGGAGGGAGGGAGGGAGGGATGGATGGATGGATGGATGGATGGATGGATGGATGGGTGGATGGATGGGTGGGTGGGTGGGTGGATGGATGGGTGGGTGGGTGGATGGATGGGTGGGTGGATGGATGGGTGGGTGGGTGGATGGATGGGTGGGTGGGTGGGTGGATGGATGGGTGGGTGGGTGGGTGGGTGGGTGGATGGATGGATGGGTGGGTGGGTGGGTGGATGGATGGGTGGGTGGGTGGGTGGGTGGGTGGGTGGATGGATGGGTGGGTGGGTGGATTGTTGGATGATGAAGGATGGATGGATGGTTGGATGGATGGATGGATGGATGGATGGATGGATGGATGGATGGATGGATGGATGGAGGGAGGGAGGGAGGGAGGGAGGGAGGGAGGGAGGGAGGGAGGGAGGGTGGGTGGGATGGAGGGAGGGATGGAGGGAGGGATGGAGGGAGTTTTACGGCCTATCAGCCTTGGTAGGCTATGTAAGGCCATTAAGCACAAAAATCACTAGAATAGTTTAGAGTAAGCGCAAATCAAATAATGATGTCCCTAGTTATTCGCCCCTCAGGAATCGCATAGGGAGACGTGGTGGGTTTATTCTGACCTTCAACCCACAAGGGACGTATTCCTACGACATTCGGAGGAAACGTATAACACGGGAAATCGTGACTTGTTCGTATTCCGACATTTCATGTATTCATTCATTCATTCATTCATTCATTCATTCATTCATTCATTCATTCATTCATTTATTCATTCATTCATTCATTATGCTTTTATTCAGTCATTCCTTCATCTATCAATCCATTCATCCTTCCATCCATTCATTCATTCGTTCGTTCGTTCTTTTGCTCGTTCGTTCATGCATTCATTCATTCATTTATTTATTCATTCATTTGTTTGTTCGTTTATTTGTTTGCTAATTCATTCATTCATTCAACCGATGTTATCTACCTTCACATACGCATAGTATAAGGAATAAACATTTAGTGCAACTCGATTTCTCCCGGTGTGTCGGGGGTCAATATGGATACACCGCTCCTCTCTCTGCGCCCTCAGTAAGATGTACATAACTAGGGACATAGTGATTTCATTTGCTCTTATCATAAGCAGTGGTAGTGCCTTTCGTGATCAAATGCCTTATATAACCTACGTAGGTTAATAGGCTGTAAAACTCCCTCCCTCCATGATACTTAATGTGTTGATACACTAGACGTCACCGACACGTTTTTATGCTCATCTGGATTATTTAGCTGAAGTGATAACCTTTTTCATTCCAGGTGATTTATCATGCAGTGGCAATGTTCTAACAGAAATCGAGTAACAGACAACACATTTCTGTCTTTTTGTGGTAATAATGGTGTCCGGTACCTATAACCTGGCCTTGATGCATCGACGAGAAACACGTCTGTTCCAGCAGCAATATAGAGGAGTATTTCTCAGGACTAGGATGCGCTAGCAAACCTTGTGATCCGTTGTACTCTGCTTCATATCTCCTTTCGTCGCATCCCATTCCCAGCATTCTTACAGTGACCTCTTACCCAGTGGCAGAGGTCAATTTCCAGTCAAGGTCGCGCAGCAGCTGGAGCATCTCAGAAGGCGCTCTAACTGCTTCACACTAGAGTGCGCCACTTGCTGAGCCTAGCAGCAATGAAACTGCAGCGCCGGTAGTAGCATTTGATTGGCTCATATTAAACATCGAATTAAATGGAAGTCACTCCACGGACTTGCACTGTAAACATGCTTCGAGCAATGGAGTTTACAGCCATGGAAGTGGCAGACGTGCAGATTGCTTTCAATTTTCGAAGAAATGCATGTTTAAGTACTCTCATCACAGTGGCAAATTGGATTGTACGATCCCATATGTCATAATTTGATATTAAAATGTGTAGTAAACGTCGGCATTTATGCATGTGCCTGTAACGCAGAAGCAGATGACATACATTTTGGGATTCCCTTGACCTCTCTTTATGACTGGTGATGATTATCTCCCTTCTGTTATCAATGATAATCGACTCTAATGCTTTTATTAAGCCATATTCTTCGACCACGAGGGATACAATTGAATGTGAAATCATTTTGGGGATTCATGTATCCAAAGAGGGCTTTAAAAACCGTATACTTTTAATGAAAACATGCTTTTGAAATCATTAAAAACCAACCAATCAAAACTCCTCAGCCTGCTACGATTCGTTAAAGTGATGAAGCAGAGTGCAACAGAACGCAGGGCATGTTAAGGCCTCCGCACACGAGGCAACCAAAGTCTCTTGCCACGTTGCTTGCGGCCGGTTGCTTGCCATGTAGCAGGCAATGCTAGAGACTGCAGCTCGCACACGCTTCCACTGTGACCTTTCACCTCTCGCCACGTTGCGAACACGTGGACCCGCGGACACATGGTTCTGCGTGTGACCTGCATTTCGAAATTTAAAATGTACTAGCTTTCACTACTTATCGATGCATTCAACATACAGCTTTGATAAATTAATGCTGTTCATGGCTTTCATTTTCTTTGGATGGGGTTTCTAGTGTCCCCAAATTCTGCTTTTTCTGTGCAAGCGAAGACGTCCGCCATTAAATGTGCAATAGCCGCGATTACACGAGAACGAGGCTCTTGGTGGATTCACAGAGAGTGGCACGCCACTGCCCCCAAAACTAGAACAGGTTTAAACTCGAGCAACTCAGTTGCTGGTGGCGTAGAAAGTTGCTTGGAGTGCCAGTTGGTTTCAAACGACATCGCACACGAAGCAATGTATGGCGAGCAATCGAGTTGCCCAAGTGGAGTTGCCTCGTGCGCGGAGGCCTTAAGTAAAAGGCAACCAAATTAAGGCACGTTTCGTTTTAAAAGGTGTTCAAACCATTTGTCAGCTCCCCGTGGCGAAAAAAAATTCCTTGCGTTAGATAAAACTGCAGAGTCGCTCGCTCGACGGGCGATTACATAAAAATAAAAATAAAACAAAATGAATCATTTCAATGCTCTTTCTATCAGTCGCGTGATACGTCAAGGCCAGCTTCTGCGAGAATTCCATTGTCCCGCCGACTCCGTCCTAATAATTATCATTGAATCTGGCACCTGTCAGCAGAAGATTTTCTGGTGAGACAGTTGGTAACAGCATCAAAATGCTTTTTCTATGGTTCTTCTTCTTCTTCTTCTTCTTCTTCTTCTTCTTCTTCTTCTTCTTCTTCTTCTTCTTCTTCTTCTTCTACTTCTTCTTCTTCTTCTTCTTCTTCTTCTTCTTCTTCTTCTTCTTCTTCTTCTGTTTCTTCTGTTTCTTCTTCTGTTTCTTCTCTGTTTCATCCTCTTCCTCCTCCTCCCCTCTCCCTCCCCGTCCCCCTCCCCTCCCCCTCCCCCTCCCCCTCCTCCTCTTCTTCTTCTTCTTCTTCTTCTTTTTCTTCTCTTCTTCGTCTTCTTCTTCTTCTTCTTCTTCTTCTTCTTCTTCTTCTTCTTCTTCTTCTTCTGCTTCTTCGTCTGTTTCTTCTTCTGTTTCTTCTTCTGTTTCTTCCTCTTCCTCCTCCTCCCCCTCTCCCTCCCCGTCCCCCTCCCCCTCCCCCTCCCCCTCCCCCTCCTCTTCTTCTTCTTCTTCTTCTTCTTCTTCTTCTTCTTCTTCTTCTTCTTCTTCTTCTTCTTCTTCTTCCTTCTCCTTCGTCGTCGTCGTCGTCGTCGTCTTTACTCGCCCCTCGGGTGAGCGACTCTACAGTTTATTTACCTGACGCAGACGAATGATTTGAACAGCCTTAGAATCGAAACGCGCCTTAGT
>JAWQFJ010034111.1:0-32380 GCA_034096865.1 Theodoxus fluviatilis | reverse complement strand
ATTTCGTTGTCGATGTTGAGGGCTTCTGCCTGGCTGACGGACAGACCAAAACCTGCCAGTTCCTGCAGCACTTTCCCCATATCCTGGCTGTTTTTCTGCAGCTGCTTTCCCAGTCTGGCAGCAATTGACTGGCCATCTATTCAACAAACACACCAACAAATATTAAAATCAATATTCACACCCAACCAGCCCTCACATAAATTACACAGTTCATGTATACTGAAAAATGCATGCCATATTAAATAAAAGTCCTGTACATGTTGAATGGACATGTAATGTACTGTATAAACTTGTCAAAGAAAGCTCATCATGACTAATGATAGGCACTATAAAATACCATAAATATATATATGTAAATATCATTTAATGCAGTCTTCACATTGTACCTGTGTATTTGGCAAGAAGTTGCATCAAGAACTTTCTTTCCTTGGCCAGGTTCAGTGCTGACGAAAGAGCTGCTTCTTGTGGTGTCCTATTGTTGGCACCTGTAGTCGACAATGGATCACAATTACAATCACACCTTCACATTCACAATTAACAAACCAATTGTTATCACAGAAGAAAAAAAAATCAAAGTAAATCTCAGTTTTCTGCCTTACCTCTAGTTCTCTTTGCTTGAGCTAGTTCTCCTCTCCAAACATCAAGCCATTCTTGTGGAGCAGTACCTGCAACCACGCATACAGAATACAGCATTCATACAACAAACACAAGATTTTAACCCCATGTTTGTCAATTGTGGTATATGCCTACTTGTCTCATGTTGAGTTTGACAAAGGGTTAAAATAGTAATAGCAATGATTTAGAAACAATACATATTTTCACATTAACCCTTCCACCACCAGCTGCCCCAACAAAGTATCGTAACCTTGGTCAATACACCCAATCGCCGTTAGCGTTGGTCTAACGGTCGCTGATACCGGGAATAGCGCCGTGGGCATGCTGCTAGCATGGGTATTGCGCCATACAAGTCGACATTATCATAAGGGGGGACATTCTGAAGATCCCGCGAGATGGCTGATGCTTACAGTGCAGGCCTCGCGAAATCTTAGGAAATTGTTACTTACAAATAACTAACCGTTTCAGGGACTATTTGAAGGCAGAAAGAACCAGGGAAATAAGAAACAACAACAAAACCAAAACCCATGGTTAATTCCATAGCAGAGCAACTTGAGTAGGTAACATGCTTCTAAATCAACCAAACTGTACCTTGTGCACTCTGCTTTCCAATAGGTTGAAACACCTCTTGGCTGGTCACCTTCAGTCTCTTGGCACTGTCAAGCTGTCTCAGCAACTTCCTGCCTGGAGACAGATCATCATTTTGGTGATTATTAAGGAGGTCGCCAAAAATTGCACACATCAAGTCAAGCACATGGTTAACTCTTACCAGTTTCCATGGTTTTGGGTGTTTCCCATTACGTCTCGACACTTGTATCCTTCATAGCGAAACTTTAGTCGCAATAATTACAGAATGAGGTGCCGGGGTCGGTCGAAATACTGCTAGACAAATAAAGAAGCGTGGACAGCAACCGACATGTATTCTTTCGTGAGCACAGATGGCCCTGAAAAGGGCCGTTTGCAGGTGAACGTACACCAAGGGGGGTAGAGCCTCCCGCCCCGGGACGTAGAGCGCCGAGTCACCAGGACGTGGCAGCTCTGTCCTGTGGCAATGGCAGGGCTCCGTCCCTGCTGGCAGGTATACGGTGCGAAGTACTCTCTTGGCAAGCTTTCGGAGATTCTCCTTCATCAGGCCAAGTGTGTGAGAGGCTGGCGGGGACGGTTTAAATAGGAGATGGTACGCAGGTGTTCACGCCAAGACCCAGAGACCTCATGCGACGCACGTGCAGGTCGTGAAAAGTTCGCCATGTAGTGCGCCATGAACCCGAGATCTCTGTTGAGTCCGGCGTGGTGCGTGCCGAACAGTTTGATGAACTTCTGTTCAGTAACCCTGCGTAGCCGGGTGTCGTGCAACCCGCCCGCGAGCACGCTAACCACTGGTAGAGGTGACTGGCTCCTGATCGTAGCCCTGTGTCCATTCATGCGCTGGCGCAGTGTCTGTCCTGTCTCCCCGACGTACCACGCATCCGGGCACTTCATGCGGCACCGAATCAGGTATACCACATCACTGGAGCCGCAGGAGTAGATGCCCCTGATGTGGTGTAGAGCCTGGCTCCTGCTGATGGTGGTATCTGTGCAGAGGGATGTACAGGTGGCGCACCTAGCTTTACCACAGGGCTGTACGGAGTCAATTCCTCTCTGTCCCGGCGAACTGAACTTGCTCCGGACCAATATGCTTTTGAGGTTGGGAGGCTGCCTTAAAGCCAGCACTGGGGGCAAAGGAAGAGCCCGAGACAGCCGCTCGTCATCGTCCAAGAGGTGCTGAAGTCTCCTGAGCCCAATAATTAGGAACTCATAAATATTTCTCTGTTAGCTAAAGCTAGATATCCAAATGAAAGATGTTTTTTTTCTCCATTATTACACAATGTATGTGTTTTTCCTATCGTATTTCTTGACTCTTGTGGATCCCAGACAATCTGCATTGGAGTTGTTTAGAATCTGAGAGTAATTATACATCCCGTGTGGGTCTCTACAGCCACACCCGACGTTGTTAATCAAACTAGAATGATCCTCAAGGAAGCCCATCCATTGTCTCTCGAGACTAGCAGGCACCAACAACAGATACAAACTAAACCGTTACGCAAAAACCATCAACCCACAGGCTTCTTTCGATGCTGAATCATCAATCAGAAAGGGCACCGTGCGCCAAGTTTAATATTCTTTGTATCTTTGGATACATACTTACTAAAATTAAACTACTAACCACTCTTATTGTTTCAGGTTAGTGTATCATTAACCTTGAGCGCCTGACAGGCGCATTTTTGCAACGAGACAGATTGAGCATCTACCGACTTTGGAAGCTTGCACCTTTGATAGTTTTGTATGGATTTTTTCAAAATTTGGACTGATACTAGAAATTTGAATACAGATTCATAAGATACTAATTCTGTTCTGGAATTCTTGAGAGATAGTGTACGTGAAAAGAATGGCGGTGCAGGAGAAGTGGCGCACACATTTTGATGCAGATGCTAAAGGTTGAAACCACCTAGCTTGTTAACTTTTAAAGAAAATTTGTATTATTCACAGCGGCATGGATATCAATACAGTGGATCCCGCTTATAAGAGCCACATCCATCCATCAAGAAATGGCTCTTGTTAGAGGGGGGTTCTTGTAAGCAAGAAGAAAACAAAAAGAAAAAAAGATTCTGTCCTAGCCAAAGTGGCTCTTGTCAGCGGGATGACTCTTGTAAGCAGGATCCACTGTATCGCGGCAAATCAATCGCTGTGTTAATGATGTCAGAAAAAAAACACGCAGCAGATGTAATAACACCTTTATCTTTTAGTTCTTGTTTGCGAATTAAAATAAAATGCATCTGTTTTCAAACAGTAGCCTCTGAAATAAAATCTAACCTTTCTTTTCGATTTCTTACTCAGCAAACTGGTTAGGGTTAAACATACTCACCAAGGTCCTGAAAACTCTTCAACGAGTATGCAAGCAAAGCATCAGTCAACAAGTCCTCCCGGTTCATCAGGCTCATATGCTTTGTGGCTGCAGCAAACTGCCGGAGATATGCCCAGACTCGTTCCATGCCTTCTCCATCAAAGAGGCCTGCCCCATCTGTACAGCGCTGACCAAATGTGATCTGGAACCATTCAAGTTGTTATCAGTAGCCTGTAACAGGGTCTAAATTAGGCATAAATTAGACTACGTTTATAACCAAGCCCATCAATCACTAGATAAATTTGGTCAAAATGCTGTACCCATCAGTCTAGTGCAAAATCATTTATGAGAAGATGTGTGTGGTTATTTCTATTCCTCTTAGTAATACTGCTGACAAAGTAGCTCTGATATCACGACATGGGTCCATGACAGAAGATCGAACGATAACAGATCGATACATTATCGAAAGACAGAAGATCGAAGGCGACAGAAGATCGAAATACAAATTTAACGAACAATAGAAGATCGAAGGCGACAGAAAAGCAAACGATAGAAGATCAAAGGCGACAGAAGATTGAAAGACCAAAGATCAAAAAGACATTAGATAAAACATCGAAAGACAGAAGATAGAAAATTAGGACATAAATATCCAAAGACAGAAGATCAAACATGTATGAGATTGAAAAATATTGGTGGAAAAATGCTTGTTGCATTCCCCATGTTCTACCGTAAGGATTACTTACCAGTAATAACTACTGTTCATACATGATTGAAAATCATACATAAACAACATCAGCCTTTGCTCACAGAGACGGGTGGTAGGCTGACCTGGTTCAGAAGAATATAAAACAAGAAGGGCAAAGCCCATACGACTCACATGCTTGACCTTGACCTTTATATGACCTTGACCTTCAGGTGACCTTCAAGGTCAAGGTCAAACAACTAAACCTAAAAATGACATCATACACTAAGAAATGCTTTACACATTTTCCCTACCAAAATACATGTGACCTTGACCCAAGGTCAAGGTCATCCAAGGTCATGCAACACAAAGCTGTTAATTAAAGACATAGGAAGCACAATGCTGCTTATTGGCACTTTCTACCATGAGATATGGTCACCTTTAGTGGTTCAATACCCCATTTTGGTCACATTTCATAAGGGTCAAAGTGACCTTGACCTTGATGATATGTGATCAAATGTGTCTCATGATGAAAGTATAACATGTGCCCCACATAATTATTAAGTTTGAAACAGTTATCTTCCATAGTTCAGGGTCAAGGTCACTTCAAAATATGTATACAATCCCAACTTTGAAGAGCTCCTGTGACCTTGACGCAAGGTCAACCAAACTGGTATCAAAAGATAGGGATTACTTTGCCCTATATACCATATATAGGTCAGGTATCCAATCTCAAAAACTTCAGAGAAAATTGAGAAAATGTGAAAAATGACTGTTTTTTAGACAACATTTATGGCCCCTGCGACCTTGACCTTGAAGCAAGGACAAGTCACTATGTATGTTTTTTGAGGCCTTGTCATCATACACCATCATGCCACATTTGGTATTGATAGACTTAATAGTCTCCGAGAAAAATCCAATGTTAAAGTTTTCGGACGCCCGCACGGACGAAACGGGTGAGTACATAGACTCACTTTTGCTTCGCATGTGAGTCAAAAAGTATGCCAGGCTTGGATAATTTTTGTGTGTGTTGATTTTGGGGTTCACTTTTATGATTTTTTTGGGGTGGGGGGTGGGGGGGTGGTGGTGTACATTTTTGTAAAGTGCAAATGATGTTTGATCAGACTGCACAATGAAAATAATTCCGGGATCGATAAAGTCTGTATGAACTTATGTTTAATGCTCACTGCGACAGTTATATCTTCAGTGGTGTCAATCAATAGTCGCGTTGATGTTTTTGCATTTAGATATTTTGTTGCATTCTATATTGTTGTTAAATATATTATGTCGCGTCGATATTTGGTCGTCTTGATCTTTTGTCGTTCGTTCTCGTGTTGTTCGATCTTCTGTCAGCCACCCCACAACATACAATAAATTTTTTTATAAAATGAGAACATATAAATTGCAAAGTACTTACTAGAGGCTACATCCCCAAAACCTTTCTGAATATCAGACATAAATACCTACCTGACACTCAATCCCATGAGCAAATCTGTGGAAAGCTGGCACAGAGAACCGGAACATGCTGGACAGGTTGCTCTTCCTGCCACACAAATGCTTGTGCAGCACGCAGCCAATATCATACATGATCAACTGTTTGGTTGCATTTCCTGATTGACGTAGAGCAGAAACTTGGTTCAACACATATGCAGGGTAAGAAAGTCTGAAACATAATTTACGCACAATGTACATGTCATACCAATAGCCCATAAGCTGCTCTGAAACCTACAGAATAACAAATTCAGTACATGTACTCATGTCCAACAAGTGCAAAACAATGAATTTTCATAAAGTCCACTTTTTGGCAGCTTATATTTCATAACACTGTTACCAGATTGAAATTGCTAATCAGTATTAGCAACACACATATGCATATAATTTTTTTAATGTCTGAATTGGTTAGTGGAGACTTATTGTTGAAATTGGACCATACATTGTCTTTTTCAGCAATACCTTAATATGTATTGTATTAACACACTGGGTACTTAAAAACCAGCTCTGTTCATTTTCAGACTTCTGTCAAGTTCTTACCTTTCCCCATGCTTCAAATTCACCATTATTCCTGGGAACTCATGCTGGCAGACAGACCCAAACACACCAGTGATGTCAAGCTTCTTGGTCTTGTTTTTGGACCTCAAGGCATCAGAAGCTTGAAATTGAGAACAATCCTGAAATATTCAAAAGCATGCTTTTATTCTCTTTTTTGTGGTTTGTTTGCATTTTATCCTTCATCTTTTTGCATACAGTGGATCCTGCTTACAAGAGCCCCCGCTTACAAGAGTGACTTTTGCGAAATCATTTCTTCTTCATGTTTCTTCTTGCATACTAGAATCCCCAGCTTACAAGAGCCATTTTTCGTTGGACAGACGTGGCTCTTATAAGTGGAATCAACTGTATATATAAATTTGTATGGATTACTGAATAGGCAGTCTTGAGATAATAAAACATGCATATTACTCTACTAAAATGTGACTTACTTGGACTGGTGTTTTTTTTTTGCATCCATCAACCTCCCACTGTGTCACAAACTGCTGGACAGCCTTATCTTGGTGGAAAAACAAGTTTCCATGTCTGGACTTTGTGCCACTGTCACCGCGCTCTTTGTGGACAAGGCCAAAGTTACCATCAAGTGCAATCACTGAACGGCTGGGGTCCTGCAGAAGTGAAAACAGAAACAACACACACACAAAATCAATCACTTTCAGTGATTCACATTTTCTGATTTTTCAGTGTAAGAAAAACTGGATTAAATGATTGTAGTATACTTTTCTGTACATATTAGTTTGACCTGTTGACACAAATCATTTGGATCAAAGCGATATAAAAACGCTCACACTAGACCTACCATGAAGAGAGTGGACCACAAGGTGCTCTCCCTGTGCTATAAGCGTGTGCACGATCCAACTTTCCCCCAGTACCTCACAGACATCATCCCTCTCCACAACCCCCCCAGATGTCTTCGCTCTGCTTCCCAGTCACTGCTGGCTCCACCCAGTAGGGCCGGCCACATAGGGAAGCGCTTGGGTCACCGCTCGTTCTCCTACTGTGGTCCAACCCTGTGGAATGCGCTCCCCCAGAACATGCGAGAAGCGAAGTCACTAGAGCACTTCAAGAGCACTCTGAAGACTAACCTTTTCTGACTTGGGATCTGTGTAAAGTCTTAAATGAAAGGACATACCTGACTGAAAGACTGTGCACTAGTCTCTGTTTTTGTTTAAAAAAATTCTCCCTTCCCCCCAATCTCCTGCGCCTTGAGCATGCTGCCAGCATGGATATGTGCACCATACAAGTGGACATCATCATCATCATCATCATGTTCCATTAACCAAAGACTTTATTTTGCCATGCTTTTTAGAAGCACAAGTGCTCTTGTCATAGAATTTCTTTTTCAGGTGCCTATGGTTGACCTAATTCCCAAGCAAGCCAAACCTTGAAGCTTTGTGAAATCAGGTCCCAATGTAATCAATTGACGTTATGAGTTGAGCATATTATTATAAGTTATGGATACAATGCACCTTGACATGCTGATTAAAAACATTTATAACTTACAAGTCAAAATTCCAGAAAAAGAGGTTTAGGGTGAGTGGTTTTTATTTCGGGACATGATTTCACAAGACTTGGATGCGTGGGTCAATATCATGTTTTAAAAACGGATTTTAACGGCTTCTGTTCAAAACTAGATTCTGGAAATTTAATACAATCTGATTCAATCGGACCTAACTTCAGTTAGTGTTCTAAATTTCAAGAAAATCCGTCCATTAATTAGTTTCTTAGATATGACACCTGACACACAGACTGACAACAATTAATATTAATATTGACCCCTTGCCTGTTGTTTGCGACATGAACATTTTATACAAGGACAAGAATCATGCATCTTATGTCATGACCGTCAAAGAAATAACTATGGTCATAACCTTAAACAATGAAAGAATAAAGAATAATTAGGGGTGCGTGTTGGCTGAATGGGCAGAGCAATGGCAGCCTGTTACCTATGCCAGCCTGTGAGTAATGCCACTAACTGGTGGTCATTCTATCATGGGGTCAGATCCTGCTGGCAGCAGATGATATCTCACACTGAATAAAGAATTTTAGGCTCGGACAAGTATTGTTGCTTCTCCTCCAGTCCAGGTCCTCCCACAGAAAAATGTGTAATAGTATAGGACTTAAAGTAGGCGCGACAATATGGGTCCGCGCTCTCTATTGACGAGAGTAATCCATTTATCATAAAAGTGACCCCAAAAATTATGAAAAGAAACAAAGAAAAAAGAAGGCAGAACATGTTAATTTAAATTACCATTTTACAGATGGCACATGAATGCAGGTCCACCAGCTCAGGACTCCCTTTGCGCATCATCTCACTCCGGTGGTGACGATATTCGTTGATGGCCCCTAGGAGATTTCTGTAGAGATTCTTGTTGGCACATGCCTTCAATCCCATCAGAAAGTTCAACTCTTTCAGGGATGATGCAAAGGCCTGCACTGTCATGCTGCCATAAAGCTGCATGCATGCACACAACTCCATCAACTGCATGGTGAATGCAAATTGGGGGTTGGAAGGAGTGGCTGGCCATAGTCCATGTCGCAGCAGGGTCACTGCAAGTTCCTCATGGCCACATGACCAGACTTTGACATCCAAGGAGAAACCTGAAAAGAAAAAAACACCTCAGTCCAAAACTTTTCAAGACTGCTAGGTTTTTACTAACTTTTGTAGCACAATAATTAAGTGCACAGCATGTATATGTGGAGTCAGGCAGCACAGTTGGTTAGTGCGCTAAGCTAGCAACCTGAAGGTTGTGATTTGAATCACTGTCTGCTATGGCAGTCTCTGTTGCACTTGGTGCACTTGCATGCAGTCACCAGATCAACATTCTGTCAAACATCTAAAATAATTCACCTTGATGATCGAAAACAACCAGGTCCACAACTTTTGTCTCATCACATCTGTGCCCAGGCAACTGTGTCAGCAATGTGGTTGCATTCACTGGCATATACAACATGTCCTCCTGCAATCACAGAAAAAAAAACATTTAAAACTAATTAAAGCAAACACCGGCACACTATTCAACTCAACTTCATGTTAATTAATTTGTATTGTTAAACATTTGTTTACATCCATGTGCCAGTGAAGCAAAAACTTCCCTAAGCTAAAGAAATAATGATTTGTGCCCATCCCAATTAGACTTATCAGGTTTTCCATGGCCTGTGGGAACCCTTCCAGTGGATAGAAATTTTGTGTGGCTATAATATAAGATAAACAGGCGGCTTTTCACTCTTTCTGAAAAAAAGAGGTTAATTTCCTCTAGCTCTACAGCCTGTGTTAAAGCGGTGTCTATAAATAGGTTTAACAAGTGTGCTGGCTAAAAATCTAGTGGATAAGGGAGGGTATTATGATCAACAGGTGTGTTTGATACATGGATATATATTTTATGTATATATATCTATATACATAAAGCTGAACTTTCGCAACCGTTTGTCCTGTATATACGCCTCCGTGCGAGCACGAACAATTTTTCAGGTGAATATAGGGGGTGGGAGTGAGAGGGAAAGTGTCAACTGGAGGTCGAGGGCAACTGCAGGTTCTTTTAAACCAGATCACTGGTCCAAACAGTTACATAAGGTCAACCAATAACGTACGGTCCACCAGGCCCCATAGAGTCCCTGCTAGTGTATATATATATGGAAGGGTAAAGGATCACTTGAATATTCTGAGTCGGATGCCATAACAGAAATTTGCTGGAAAAAAAGAAACATAAAAAGCAAGTGGTGTTACTATTACCTTCCAAATATAAGGCTTGTGAAAGTGCAGAATGCTGTGAAACTCATTGGAACACTGGTGGCAAAAGAAGGCATTAGGACCACAGTCAGGACAAAGGATGATGCTGTTTTCCTCTTTTCCACATCGGACACAATTGGTTGCAGGTTCCAGGCTTTTAAGATGGGTGTCCAGCAAAGTCTGGCGAAGATCTGCCCATCTGTTCTGCTCTGAACGTTGTCTCTGGGCATGAGCACTTTGTCCTGAAAGAAACAACAAAAAACCAACGTATAAATCGTGCATATAATATCATGTACAAGCATACAAAAGTGTATCATTGAAGAAAATTAAATAATGTGAATCGAAAGATCTGAGTGGCAACATCAATTCATAATTGTTACTACTCAATCATATCTGTTACAATGATGAGTGAAGCTTGCTGAAGAGGGGAGTGGAGGCAGGGGGTGAAAGGGATCAGTGCTTCCAGATCCAGTTTGAAGGAGGGATATTAACGTTTTGACTCCCAACTAATTTTACCAAAAAAACCACCAAAGTTAGTAACGTTCTCAGACACAAATTGTGTAAACACCAACTTGTAAAACTAGAAGTGCATCTATCCAGTGCTAGTTTGGTGGCAATATAACTTCCCGGAACAGACGTGGTAGAAATTAGGTCAATTTTAATGACATTATGGTTGGAATAGGACGCAACGGGAGTCCAAGGGTTAACCCTTTGTCTCTTGGTCGTATACCACAACAACTCATTTGGCCCAGTTTGTTGATTGCATTATTTGACACGAGACCTGCACCCAGACAGTGACATTCTATCTTTACCACCTGAATCACCCAAAAGAGCCCGGCAGGTGCCCTGTGTGTTTTATAACTTAACTGCTTAACACTATAACAGTGTACATACCTTGTTCATATGTTACTTTTTATAGTTACAAAACTGTTTAGTGGACAATTTCAATGAATCCAGTGGACACAGCAGGCACTTCCAACCACCCTTGGGCACCCAGAAGGTACAAGATTCTGTTTACGAAGTGAACTCAGGTGGTAAAAGGTGAAGCGTAGATGACGCCAATCACAAAATTAATGACAAAAGTCCTTGGAACCTATGCATGTATTTGTTGCTGCTTCACCCAATGTACGTCCAAAAAAATATTACGAGGGTTAGAGCAAGATTTTAGTCTATTTATACTACACTTTTAAGGGGACTGGCTACCCTGCCATTGTATCCTGTATCAAGATTTTAATGAAATGATTTTTTAAGGATACTAGAAGCCTTACTCTTGACATTGAAAGGATAAAAAGGGCACCTCGCCGTGCTACTTTAACTCTTTCCGTACCAAGTTTTTACAGAACACATCACAATTATTTTCTACACAGAAAAACACACCCGGTAGTGCTCTTTTGAGAGTGTGCTGTGCCTCTAGAAGAAGATACTACATGCATTATGAGGCATATCATTACTTGTCTTTAGCAAGACTGAGAAAGCATGTTTGAAATTACACACTTGTTTCAAAAACCAAGAAATAGGAGCATGCTGAATTTGAGCTTACCAAGCAATATCTTGGTAATGATCTGGCTGATCCTTTCCAGAATTTCACCACACAATAATCATCCATTGGAAAATGTCCAGTCAAAATTTAAAATAAATCTATTTAACAGTTTTCTAGCACTGACATAAAGAAGAGACGAACCGTCCATCAGAATGACAGTCACTTCCACATCAGACGCTGAACTGGAATCTCGCTGCACAAATACACGTACTGACTAACTGAGGGGTTTATGAATTCTTCACCAGCATCGATTGTAGATCTATTCATCTCCACTATCGCTGTCCTCAATCACAATCACAATCAGTCCACAAAAGTCGCATTAAACCTCACGCTCCGCGTTAGACGTTCATCTAATGTTGTGGGAGAGCTCTCTACTGCTGTAAAACCACATTGGGTAAGATGCGAAGCTTGAGGTTTAATGCGACTTTTGCGGACTGATTGTTATTGTTTTCATCGATAAATTCTGCGTCGCAGCGGCCTAGTCGTTAAAAGGCCGAAATAGCCCGCTTGGTTATTGATTCATGCAAGAGAGCAGCGATAGTGAAGATGAATAGATAGATCTACAAAAATCCAAGCACAAAGTAACGAAAGTTAAAAGTAAATTTTCTTGGGGACATTTTTTGACTAAATTTTTTTTGGGGGGGGCTATTTTTATAGCTCTGTTTACCTGCTTCTGCAGCTGGTCCTTGAGGTGTGTCCGTGTTATCAGCTTCTTCGTTCACATCAGGCACCACATTCCTAGTAGTACTACCAAGCGAAATAGTACTAGTAGTAGTACTAGTAGTAGTAGTAGTAGGCCTTCTTCTTCTTGTCGAGTGTTGAGCTTTGTCCATGGCCTTCGAAGTTGTTGTAGAAGGGCTTGTGGCATTCAGGTCTACCCATTTCTTTCGCCTTCGTCCGAGAGAGTCAAAAACCTCCATCTCATACCAATCTGGCAAATCATCAACCTTTATTTCCACACCTCTGCCCCGCCGCACTTTCTTCGTTCCGAAAGCCGCCATTTTTTCGGGGTTGAGTTAAAATTACGCACCGCCCACCGATAATATATAAACGTGAGACAAGGGAAAAAAGAAGAGAATGAAAGATTTTTAATTTTAATTTTGGAAAAATATATGATAGGATTTTATATTTACTAATCAAAAATGAAAATAATCTAAATGTCGGGGTTAAGCCGCCCACCGATAATATATAAACGTGAGATAAGGAAAAAAAAGAAGAGAAGGAAATATTTTTATTTTTAATTTTGGAAACATTTATGATAGGATTTTATACTTACTAATCAAAAATGAAAGAAAATAAATTTCGGGGTTGAGCCGTTTTAGCCTTTTGTTGACTTCACAGCTGTAGGCCTACTGTTCATTCATTCTAGGCGTCATGACAGGCATCCGCTGCTACCGAGCAAGGAGTATGCTTTCGACGGATTTTATGCATCCTTTCGTTCCACGCGCAGCGGAACGAACGGATCATCAATTGGGTACGGTAGTAGCTTTGTGCAATGGGTGCATCATCATCATCATCATCATCATCATCATCATCATCATCATCATCATCATCATCATCATCATCATCATCATCATCATCATCATCATTATAATTATTAATTAAAATTTTGTATCTCTTGTAATGTGTCATCATTTTGCAATCGATCATATATTTTATCAAGAACCATCCGACCTAACATCGAGAGCTGAGGCGGATCTCTCAAGACGTAAGTTAGTCAAGAGCAATCCAATTAAGGCGCGTTTCGTTTCAAAAGATGTTCAAACCATTCGCCCCCTCGCCAATGGGGTATGAAGTTTTATTCGGGCTATATAAAACTGCCCCTCGGGCGAGTAAAGGTAAAAATAAATACTAAAAAATTAAGCACTTTGACGCTGTTTCCAACTGTCGCAGAGTGTGGGTAAAAACTGGATTATCGCTAAGACGTTGGGCGAGCAATTGCAGTTTTATCTAGCCCAAGGAAATTTTCACTAGCCACGGTCGAGTTGGAGAATGGTTTGAACACCTTTTAAAAAGAAACGTGCCTCATCTGGATTGCCTTTTACTAACGTCGCGAGCGTGTCCTAGTCCTGAGACGCCTGCCCCTGGGGTCGATGAGCGCATTCATGTATTCCTTCATTTACTCAGTTCATATAATTCATACATTTCTCCGTTTATCACTTCCTCGCTAACTACGTCTTCTTACATACACGAAACCAGCGCATTGTGACCCACGAGCAGTTGCGTCAAACGTGGAAAAAGATCTGGGCCCGTATCCAGAACGGCGAGTTAGTAAGCAGTCATAGCAAAGATTATAGGTTACACAAAGATAGCTCATTAGCTCATTGTTGTGAGGATCGAGACACGTTGCGCCCCAAGCGGCTAGAACTATGGGGAAGTAATCACAACGCTTAGAGACATGTAAAAGTGCTTGTTTGTCGACGCGTTTCTGATGCGTTCCGATCATGTTTGTGAATACATTTACGGTGTAATGTGTAATAAAATGATTTGCTGCAATAATGGGGGTGTTTTGGCTTTGTTTTTTGTAGCAGGCGTTGTGAAATCGAAATATTTGGTTCATCGAAATGGATGGTTCTGCGCATGCGCGTGAGCCTATAGTCCGTTTAAACATTGCTCTGTCAGTGGAGACGCTACTGACTTCGCACGCCCGGGGAGTTATGCCAAAGATCCGGCCGCGTTAAAGCATGCAAAAATATTAATTAGATTAAAAACTAATCGAAAATAGTCATATTAGACTGTTTTAACGTATACTTTCTGCACAAAACCCACAGAAGATAAGTAAACAAACCTCACCGTATGTACCTAGATGGCTAGCAGACGAATAATCTTTGTCTCCACTGACAGAGCAATGTTGAAACGGACTATAGGCTCACATTTCGATGAACCAAATATTTCGATTTCACAACGCCTGCTACAAAAAATAAAGCCAAAACAACCCCATTATTGCAGCAAATCATTTTATTACACATTACACCGTAAATGTATTCACAAACATGATCGGAACGCATCAGAAACGCGTCGACAAACAAGCACTTTTACATGTCTCTAAGCGTTGTGATTACTTCCCCATAGTTCTAGCCGCTTGGGGCGCTGCGTTTCCGAGCGTCTTGTAACTTTATATAGCAAAAGCTCGGCATGAGCTATCTTTGTGTAACCTATAATCTTTGCTCACCCTATCAGTGTTATGACCGAACATAACAAGTGCAGCCTTTACGCTATTTTCATGAGCCAGTCACTTCTCAAATAGCCCTACAACTCAGGCACTCACCGTGTGGTGGGATTAATTCACCTGCAGGTGAGTGGTGAACTGTTGTCACACTGCTCTCTCTCTCTCTCTCTCTCTCTCTCTCTCTCTCTCTCTCTCTCTCTCTCTCTCTCTCTCTCTCTCGCTCGCTCGCTCCCTCTCTCGCTCGCTCGTTCGCTAGCTCGCTCGCTAAATGACAACAGTGACGATCAATTGTGCAATACCACAAAACTGATGTATGCATACTTAAAGTGTAATCTCCTTTACCATGATGTATTGTGAAGGCGATCACGCAGGCTCGAATAACTTGAAATCTCCTCGATGTTTTGTTCGTTGGGCTTGCCCTCTGCATCGCTGCAGTAGGGCTCGTACTGGGGGGTCGGCTCTCTATTGCGGAGGGCCGCTATAGCGGGGGGCCGCTATTGCGGGATTTTTCCAACAAAAGTATCTCGGGCAATTTTGATTCTTGTGTCCTAAAACGCAAAAAAACCCATAATATTTGTGTAACTTTTTTTAAACTAATTTTTTCGTGGTTTTTTTTCTATTGCGGGGGGCCGCTATTGCGGGATTTTTTAAACAAAAGTTCCTCAGGCAATTTTGATTCTTTTGTTCTAAAACGCATAAAAAACCATAAAATGTATGTAACATTTTTTCAACTTATAAAAATTTTCGGGTTTTTTTATTTAAAAAAATCGCGCAATAGCGGCCCCCCGCAATAGAAAAAAAAACGAAAATTTTTCTAAGTTGCAAAAAAGTAACATACATTTTATGGTTTTTTATGCGTTTTAGGACAAAAGAATCAAAATTTCCTGAGAAACTTTTGTTGAAAAAATCTCACAATAGCGGCCCCCCGCAATAGAAAAAAAAACGAAAACATTTCTAAGTTAAAAAAGTAAGAAAAATATTACGGTATTTTATGCGTTTTAGGACTAAAGAATCAAAATTGCCTGAGGAACTTTTGTTGAAAAAATCCCGCAATAGCGGCCCTTCGCAATAGTGGTCCCTCTCCCGTACTGGTAGGCATATGGTTCGGGTATTGGAGGATATTCTCCATCGTTTTGTTTGCTTGAAATGCCGTCAGGGTCGTTACTCTCGCAACCCATGTCTAACGTGTTGTCACAATCGCTTGTATCGGCTTGAGGCCAAGAGTCTACGTGGCGTCACGAACTTGCGCATGCGCACTGAATTGCTTCATGAGTTTTTTTCGGCCAGGTGAGAATGGGCTGTTTTACAAACGCATTTTCACAATAAAATGTGTTATGATTAAACGAAGTTCACCAATACATAAAGTTAATCAATATTATTGTGCAACAATAAAACTTAAGCACGCTCTCCTAGATTTTTAACGCTAGAGCCGAGGTGCCTCCGGCCTCTCTCTCTCTGTGTGTCTCTCTCTCTCTGTCTCTGTCTCTGTCTGTCTGTCTCTCTCTCTCTCTCCTTATAAGCTGTCTTGAGGGCTTCTAGAAACGTGCAGATTCATCTCGTCGAGACGAGACAGACTTAGAAAGATACTGTGCCGCAGGACTCCACAAACAGCTGGAATTTTCTAGAATAATATACTGTTCTGAGGGCTTCTAGAAACGTGCAGAATGATCTGTCGAGACGAGAAAGATGTAGATGACGTCACTGGAGACTTCAAAACAATCCCTCTCTGAATTACCTCACGTAAATAAGCTATATAACGTGCCGTCGGGCTTCAGAAAAAACTGGAAAATACTGAAATAATATATCTCTCTCTCTCTCTCTCACTCTCTCTCTTTCTTTCTCTCTCTCTCACTCTCTCTCTCTTTCTCTCTCTCTCTCGTCTTGTTCTACCACGACGAGACAACATTTTTACTGAGGAAGACGTCCACATAAAAGTACACGAGACTTTCATTTGAGAAGATGGGCTTTATTGAAGCGTTGCTCATCGCGGTAAGGCACTGCTACGAGGGCCAGCGGCGCGTTGCTTAGCTGGGAAACTTTCAAGATATTGCGAGGAAAAGGCCAGTGTCAACATGATGAATGCAGATGTCAATGCAGTCAAATGTTTAACACATGTTGACACCGGCCTATTCCTAGCAAAACCTCGCTTCTGTGCAATTCGGCCCAGGCTGCAGACTGCAGCCTCATTTCAAGTAGCGGAACATGTCGCTGGTGATCTTCCACGCATCGCCTTCTGAAGTGAGCAGGAAGATCTGATGGAAGACGTGGATCTCACATTCGGTCAAGAAATCCACCGTACCCAGCACAGTCATCATGATGTTCTGCTCCCCTTCTTTTGCGGGGTCTGAGGACAGAGGGATGCTTTAAGGACAAGACCCGTACTTTGTCAGGAGGCCTGCAGGTGAGGGTGTGGTGTTTGGGGTGGGATGGTGAAGACAAGAGAGAGCTATACATACCTATACGGAAACAGAAAAAGGGAGGCAGGGAGGGAGATGGAGGATGAGAGAGAGAGAGAGAGAGAGAGAGAGAGAGAGAGAGAGAGAGAGAGAGAGAAACAGAGTAGGGAGGCAGAGAGAGAGTGAGAAAGAAAGAGAGACAGAGAGAGTGAGATAGAGACAGAGAGAGAGAAAGTAAGACAGAGACAGACAGAAAGACAAGCAGAAAGACAGACAGAAAGACAGACAGACTGAAACAGAGAGACAGAGTCTGAGAAGCAAGGACAGAACGAACGAACGAAAAGTTTATTAGATCAGACTACCAGCCCATTTCAAAGGAGTGTACAATATCTCGTAACACAATCATATTACAGCTGCAAGTCAATTACAATCCCGAGACAGTGTCAACAACAACTCGACTAATCAGTATAGAAACTGTCTGACTCTATTGAGTCCAGTGCCTCGGATCTGAATGCTTTCAGCCAGAAAACATTTACTGGTCTGTCCACAGATGGACTCTCTGCTGAAAACAGAGCAACAAGATCATTTCTAGGGCTTCCTTCAAGATATACCACGATATAATGCTGACCAATATCAGACAAAGCAGGACATTCCAAAACAAAGTGAATTTCATCCTCATCTTTCTCTCTACATAATGGACAGAGGGTTTGTGATGGCCCAAAGCTGTATCTGAATCTATGAGTAAACAAATCGCTAATTCCCATACGATATCGCGCGAATAAATTCTTGAATGCCTTCTTGTCAATGGGCTGCAGATAACATTCTGGCTCGAGTACATGTTTTATCTCCCCGTACAATACAAATCTACTACTTTCTTCTAGTTTTGTTCGCCATTTCCGACGAAACTTGTTCACCAACTTTTCTTTTAGCATTATCAGAAATGATCGCTCATTTGTAACAGTTTGTCGGTCCCACATGTGTCTAAAATCCTGTTCGATTAAGATTTTCTCGATACCAGAAGACCATGAAAAAACATGTCCGCTACGTTGCATAATCTCATAGACTCGACGAGGAAGTCTGTATTCCTCCATACTCATGATTTTCAACCAATATTTTACACACCTTATTATGGCATTAAGACGGAAATTGTCTGAAGGAGGAACAAGACATCTTAAAGAGGTGGACAGAATACCGCTCAGAACTCTACAACTACAGAACCACGGGAGACCCAGAGGTACTGAATGTCCCTCCAGCAACCAACAACGACGACCACCCCATCCTTCGTGTAGAAGTGGAAGCAGCAATGAAATCGCTGAAGAAGGGGAAGTCAGCAGGAATGGACAACATCCCAGGAGAGCTGGTACAGGCAGGGGGGGAAGAGATGATCAATGCTTTACTGACCATCTGCAACAAGATCTGGCAGACGGCAAAGTGGCCCACACCGTGGACACAGTCCCTCATCATCACCCTTCCAAAGAAAGGCAACTTACAGCTATGCCAGAACTACAAAACTATCAGTCTCATCAGCCACCCGAGCAAAGTCATGCTGAAGATCTTACTGAACAGATTGAAGCCACAAGCAGAGAAGATAATCGCTGAAGAACAGGCAGGCTCCAGACAAGGGCGCAGTACAACGGAGCAGATCTTCAACCTCAGGATACTGTGCGAGAGGTACCTACAACACCAACAGGACCTCTACCACGTCTTCGTGGACTTTAAGAAGGCTTTCGACAGGGT
This sequence comes from Theodoxus fluviatilis, assembly GCA_034096865.1. Taxonomy (NCBI): domain Eukaryota; kingdom Metazoa; phylum Mollusca; class Gastropoda; order Cycloneritida; family Neritidae; genus Theodoxus; species Theodoxus fluviatilis. Next base: position 13,584 of record JAWQFJ010034111.1, on the reverse strand, counting down.
ATGGCATGCAGCACTGTGGGCTACCATGAGGCTGTACAACATCAACGCCAACCTGATCAGAGTCATAGAACACCTGTATGACAATGCCACAAGCGCCGTATACTTCAACAGCAGCATTGGGGACTGGTTCAGAACCACAGTCGGAGTGAGACAAGGCTGTTTGTTCTCTCCCACCCTCTTCAACATCTTCCTGGAAAGAATAATGACTGACGCCCTAAAAGACCACGAGGGGACAGTCAGCATTGGCGGCAGAACAATCACAAACTTACGTTTTGCTGACGACATAGATGGCCTGGCCGGAAGTGAAAAGGAGCTGGAGAACTTAGTGGAGCGCTTAGACATAATCTCCACAAATTTTGGCATGCAGATCAGTGCAGAGAAGACCAAAGTGATGACCAACAACACCAACGGCATCAGCACTGATATCAAGGTCTATGGCGAGAAACTGAAAAACGTCAACAGCTTCAAATACCTGGGAGCAATTGTCACAGATGCAGGATCCAAACCTGAAATACTCGCCAGAATTGCTCAGACCACAGCGGCACTCACAAAACTCAAGACCATCTGGAAGGACAGGAACATAGCCCTCAGTTCAAAGATCACACTGATGCGCGCCCTGGTCATGTCCATATTGTTTATGCCTGTGAGTCATGGACACTAACAGCTGACTTGGAGAGAAGGATGCAGGCCATGGAAATGACATGCTTTCGACGACTCCTTGGCATCTCCTACAAGGACCGCATCACAAACGAGGAAGTCCGAAACAAAATTAGGCAAGTGTCGCAAGAAGCGACGAGGAGAAGAGTTTCGGTGATTGCATGATGGCTTAAAATAACTCTCTTGGCGTCGGGGGTTAATTGGAGGGGTCTAGGTTCCCTCGGGAATGCGGGTCAGGGGGGGTAAAGCCACGCCATCAGACTTCGAGTCTGATTTGAAATTGGGATAAGTGATTGGGTGGGCCAATCACGTGATGGTTTGGTGCCTCGAAAAGTCGACGCGGGGTTCTCGGAGCTCATTAGCACCGTGTCGATGGACCGCGGAGGATCGGAGAGCGCGAAGCTCTTATCTCGCTACATGGGTAGCTTATGAGGATTCAATTCCTCTGTCTCGCCAACGGGGACCTGTCGAAGTCGGCCTTGGGAGGGAAGTTCTTTTAGAACTGTGTGTGGGTCTGGATTTGTCAAGGGACAAGATCACGGCCTGGGACGGAGTTGAGGTGAATATACATTTTTACCGTTTGTAGTGGACTGAGACGTGTGAGCGTGGAGACGCGCGCGTGAGAGTGCAGAGTGAGCGCGAGAAAGAATAGCGCGGGGCTTTTCTCCATTCAAGTAAATTCGTAAGAATTGTTTCTACTAGCACGTCGCCTCGGGGTAACTGCTGGAATGGGATTTTTACTCTTTTCTCGAACTCTGTAAGATTTTTGTCCACACTGTAACGCCTTGTGGCTAAGGCGGTTTTTTCTCGCGGGAGCGAGGCTGGTGATGGGTTGTGAACTGTAAGTTGTATAAGGGAGGGGAAATGGGTTTTTTCTCTCTGAATGTTCCACACGGGTGGAAGGATTGGTCGTGACTCGTGTGAGTTTTTCATTTCAGGCTATATATACATACGTACGGTTGAAGCTGAAACTGCAGACCTGGTAGACTTACAGTCGTCTGAACGCTGCTTAGCGTTGCAACTTATCGTCTGAAGCGAGAGCACGTGGACGCTGGTCGCTTAGATGCCGTTGCGTTCATGCGTATGCGCACGTATCCTCTTTCGTGCACTGGTTGGGCATGAGGGACGTTGGAGACGTCGTTGGGGAGATTTCTGAGTACTACTGCTGTATGTACTGTATTTCTAGCACGGCTCTGGTGCTCTGCCACGAGTCTGTGACTAGCTTTGGCTGTTGGGTTACCACAGCGTGGGGGCTGCGAAGAGCTATCTGGTCCGTGCGTCGGACGCTGCACTTCGCAGTAGCCTAGGAAGGATCTCGGAGGACTGGAGCAGGGGCCTGCGACTGCCAGGGGGGCAGCTATCTCGACGGTGGATGCGCGAGGAGGCGTACACCCACTTGACCTCGACGTGGATGCGCGAGGAGGCACAGGACGTTGACCTCTATGGTGGACACGCGAGGAGGCGCTGCCCACGTCAACTTCTACGACGGACACTCGACCCAGGGGGCGAGCGACGACTACTTCACGGGGAGTAGGACTTCAGCTAGGTGAAAGCTGGACTCGGACGTTCCACGCGGAGGTGGGAACGTGTGTGTGTGTGGTGATTGGAAAGGTTGCGATTCGTTCAATGGATTTATTATCAGTCTCAGGAGGAGGACACCTGATCTGGTAAGGCGAAACGTATCTGTCTACCTATCATCACATTTACTCTCAACGGGACTGGGGTTTGGACTGTCTCGAGGGGGGTGGAGGAACTCGTAGGGACGAGGACTGTGGACACGGACTCGCTGGAATGTGTGACGTCATTGCAGGGGGTTTGGGACGTCAGCACGAGGGGTATTCCAGGGGAAGTATTGCAGGAGTGGAGAGTGTATTTTCGCTGCAGGGGAACAGCGAGGGGGGAAAGGGGTCTTTTCCAGGAAAGCTGAGGGGTATTGCTCAGCGGGTTGGGGAGTGCATGTTGCCGGCGTGTTTACGTTTGGCGTGTCCTGCAGGGACCGGTGTTTTTGCCCTGTGTTGTGGGGTGGATATTTTGAGGTGGATTGTGAAGAGGTGTTTGTTTCCAGGAGGAGAAACAAGGGTGAAGTTCGAGAGTGGTTGTTTCTGGAGTGAGTGACAACGCTCGGACGATTGCGGCTCGTCCTAGCGTTGTCCTCCATCTTTGTTGACATTGCTTGTTGACATTTCACTTGTGTCCCGAGCGTCCCTATGTCTCGGGCATTATGATGAATTAAATTTGTTTTGTTTTGCCTTATACTGCTTCAGTGTCAATCATTGTTGTTTGTTTATTTATTCAGTGTCTCTCAAGTTACGGAGATGGGGTTTGGTTATGCAAACCCTCTCTAGTGTTAACTTTCCTAATAGGTAATTTCATTATTCCTTTTGGGAGAGGGTGGAAAAACAGCTAGAGTTAACAAAATGCGACAGCAAGCCATCGGGCCCCATAAAAAAACTACTGAACACTGTGAAAAGACGCAAACTAAAGTGGTATGGGCACGTCTCACGATCGTCAGGGCTTGCCAAGACTGTGTTACAAGGCACAGTCAACGGAGGGAGGAGGAGAGGCAGACAAAGGAAAAGATGGGAGGACAACGGCTCAGAATGGACAGGGATAAGGCTCAGCGAAGCCTTGAGACAGTCCGAGAGGCAATAGGAATGGAGAGAACTGGTTGCCAGATCATCTGTGATGCCCCAACGGTCGTCCAGACTACGGGACAAGTGAAGTGAAGAGTGAATTATGGCATTCACATACAAAGGATAACGACCTGTCTCACCATAAGCCATCACATTTGGGGTGCGAGAAGAAACACAGGGATTGGATATTGATGTACAAAGTCAGTTCTGGAAGCACACGGGACTGCAAATAAATTAGCAAAATGCATGTGCTATGCTTCCCTTGACATGCTATTCTCTATGTATGTCTTACATGATATTCGTGTACATGTTTTTCAAAAAGAATTGACACTACTTTTTATATTACCCCTTAAAAAGGAACTCAAGAAATCTGCAAATACTTGCTGCTTTGTCCTAATAAAAAGTTTGTAATCCTGCCTGCTTTTCAAATACCAGAATCTATCTTCAATCTGTCGAGAATGCAAGTATTTACGCAACAATTTTCTGCTCTTTTTCCTAGCTAAATGGCACTCTTTGTCAAACCACCGCATTTCCGAGTTACGATTCAACTGTATGACAATGCTAGATTTTCACTACCGGGACTGGATATACAGGCGCTCAAATACAATTCTAGGCACATATGGGTACAGGCAACAGTCTCTACAATATTTAAAGACTGGCAAAGTTTGCGCAAATCCCTAGAGACTAGGAAGTAGTCTATAACACTGGCTCCGCACGATGAGACAAATGTGAACATACCCGATAGTGATCCGTCTACCGAGCCATTCAAAATTGACAAATCAAAGGCATTACAGAAGGACACCACAGAATGACCATATCTGTTAACGACATTGTCCCTGGAAGATCGCGACTCAACCAGAATATCTGTTCTAACATCAAACATGTTTTCACAATCAGTCGTGGAAGCAAAGACAGAGAGAGAGAGAGAGAGAGAGAGAGAGAGAGAGAGAGAGAGAGAGAGAGAGAGAGAGAGAGAGAGCCGGGGTGGGGAAAGGAATGCTGGCGGTGTAAATAGTATAGTGCTGTGCAGTGTATTGTACATGTAGTATAATATGATGTGGTACGATCTTACACTGCACGTGTCGTCGTGTGAAATGTATGGGATGTTTTGGTGCGGTATGCTGTGTTGGGGTGTATGTCCTGTAATGTGTTTATAAGGATGGTGAGGACATTACATATGAAAGCGGAAGGTAAACAACAGATAGAAGATGAAATAAGAAGGCCAGCAATAATGCAGGCGGGATGGATGGATGGATGGATGAATGGGTCAAATGGATGGATGGATGGACGGACGGACGGACGGGGGACGGACGAATGAACGGACGGACGGACGAACGGACGGACGGACTGATGGATATTCCACTTTGAACGTAGCACATCACATAAGTAACGTATTTGTCACTAAAATACTCGTCACGAAACTTTCTTCACTCGTTTAGAGTCAAAAGTGAGCTCACAAATCGCCTTCAGTCATAAAGTTTCACCAAAAGAAATGTCAGACAAGACGCGTAGTCTGAACGTCTGTTCATTGCTGTTCTGCTTCTGAAAACACTTGGCATGTCCCTGTAAGTATACTCACTCAGAACAGGCTGGCTATCCAAAGAGGAGACTTTGGTGTTTGAAGAAGGCAGGCTGTCCAGGAATTCCATGATGGCAATGGGACCAGTTTTGGGATTACCATTCCACACCAGTCGAGCGTCGGCATGATACAGCTTCCGCATTTGCTGCAGGAAACCCAGACATGTAGGCCAGCCATATAAAGCACCAAAAACAAACAAACAACAAACAAACAAGAAACTTTTAGCGTGGTCAGATCAAAATGCCAACACAGAAAGATGTGAAGTTTCTCAGTCCAAATCCCTTTGTTAAATGTTCGCATCTCAATGGAAGCAATGACATATTTGCGTGTCAAGATGCAGCGTTGCGTATAGAACAATAAGCGTCAAATTCAATCTGATCTTTTCAAACTTATAATTTTCTCGATCTTTGTGAAGGGAATGGTGACACTGATTGTATATTTTTGTACTACTGAAAAAAGGGCGGGGAATAGGATACACGAATAATTGGACTGCATTATTTTAAACAAAATATTATGTTTGGTCAATCTGCAGCATTCTACAAACAAACAAACAACAGACAGACAGACGAATTCCGACAAAATTGGCAATTTTATGTGAAAACGCAGCAGACCCACTCCACCCACCCTGAATAAGTGTTTGTTTTCCCTAACTTTCCAATCCACCCTTTTGTTCCGATCTCCAACCGCTCCATCTCCCAATACACGTCATAACCAACTGTCCCATCTGCACTTTCCCATTCCCCAGGCCGAACGTTTTGCATTGTTGTTCTCAGTTTTCCCGACTCACATGTCTAAAGAATTGTGGTGGGCCACCAAAACACTAGTCCTAACTCAATTTTGGCGTTTCGAGATTCAGTTATTTCGTAATTCTGGTGTGTTTATGTATAGTGCAGGACCCACGAGGGTGAGTTATATGAAAATCTTACAAGTGCGATGAAATTCGTAACAACACTCGATCGTCCTGTAAGTTGACAAATTGCAGAAATGACATTCATCTGAAAACAGACTTGGTGCCAGCAGCAATTTAGAGGAAGTGGCCTCTGAAGTTTTCCTACACAGCACTTGAAAGGCAATGAAGCGTTGATTTTCATGCGTTTAGATGTAGTTATCATGCAATTTATTCGAGGACATGAGTTTCACAAAGTCGCTCTGAAAAAATGTTCAGGTCCCCGCTTCATACAGTTGGAATAAAATGAAATATAGAGAGTTTTGAACACGGCATATTCTTTCCAGAGACTAGCTACACGGAAGCCCAGTTACTGTGTCTGCTATTCCTTGTCATGCTATCGCTGAGGTATTTCCATTATAACACTAGCATTTGTTTGTTGCGGTTGTTCATCCCTATAATAAAGAAGACATGAAGCTAGAGAGAGCACATCCACACTTCTCCCATTGGTTGGCTGGATGGGGTTCCGTACTTCTGCTATGCTAAATTTAGCTTTGTCAATGTGCACTTGTGGCGTTGGGAGATGTTCCCGTGGTGAGATGACCGGGAAAACCCGGCATTCCCCGTGTGGCGCGGGGATTTCGTCTGCTTGTCCAAATCACGGACGCCACTCAGGTATCTAGCTCTAAATTCGGATTTTCGTACTTTTGAAATCGTTTCGGAAAGTGTCATTTACGGATGAACTTTTTAAAATATTACATATGAAACATGTAGGGACGAATGTTATAACAGTTTGTGTCAATTAGGTGGCTGCTGAGTATGATCATGCTGAAGTCATTTCGCCGATCTCTGTTTTCATTGCAGTCGACAGTCGACTGGCATTGCTGGGACAGTTTCCACAGATATTCATCACGACGGCATTTTCAGAAAAAGCATTGATGTGGACGAAATAGTTTTAATGAGTGGTACAAGTGAATAAACGAGTGAGTGAGCGAGCGAGAATGAGAGTGAATGAGTGTAAGAGAGGGGTGGGGTGGAGGGTGGGGGGGTGTTGGGGGGGGGGGGGTGAGGGAGGGAGGGAGGGAGGGAATTAAGGTGTGAATGTGAATGAACGAGTGAGTGAGCATTGTCACATAATACATTGACACATGGACATCCTATTAGGAAATCTGAAGCCATTTCACCGTTATCTTTCCAAGGACACAGAGGTTTTTTTTATATCTACGGCAGCACAATTACTGATTTATTTGTATCTTTTATGGAAGATGAGGAGAAACAAATCGCAGAATGATTATAAGTCACTTCTTGCAACCTGTGTATACTAGCAATGTGTCATCGTGGTATGTGTGATTTTTAAGTAAGTTTGCTTTTTTATTTCTTAATTAAAATGTTCATATGTCAGCTTCATATTCCTGCCCTTCCATTCCCAGAAACATAATTACCAGGGGTATGGTATGTATGTAGTACCTCAATTTTGAAAATTATATCAATGGCACTAATATTTAGATAAAAGCCTAAACTTGAATGTACCGGCAAGTGCGCACGAGTGCACACACACACACACACACACACACACACACACACACACACACAAGCAAACACACATACACAAACACACGCACATACAAAAACACACAAACAAGCACACACACAAGCAAACACACATACACAAACACAAAGCACACACATACACAAACACACATAAAGCTACAGATAGCCACTCTCAGATGTACATCTGAGCACACACATGCACATACACACACAAAGCACACACAAACACAAAGCAAACACACACACACACACACACACACCACAGATAACCACACTCAGACACACATCTGAGTGTGTGTGTGCTGAGTGATGAGCATATCAGTTTGAACTACTTTTATTAGTTTTAAATGCAATAATTACACTGACAATGGAAACTTTGATCAACCTTACAGAAACTGACCAATCTGAAGAAATATGTCGGGTATTTTATGTGCAAAGTCAAGGGGTTTGAAGGTTGAGCTTGTGGACATCAGTATGGTGCTGGAGCATACTAGATTGTATATCACAAGTGTTAATATAAAATTACTTATGGTGAAATTTACAGCTGATGCTATATTGACACATCAAAACACGGAACCCACCAACCTGCTCATTTTTCAGCAAATTATTTTTGTCAAGCAAAAGGTTTAATCCATGCTGATCATGGTAGACAACAAAATAATGGAAGTGACATCACACATAACTGAACAATCGGAAGAAATAGGTCAGGTATTTCTCCCAACTCATGCATATTAGTTAGTGTTGAATCTGAACAATGGGAGGAGGTGTGGAGGTGCTTTCCCTAGCTTCATGTATAAAGAAGTAACTTACGTGTCTCTTCTTGTCAAATGACTCGTAGTACAACTTGCAAAACTCCTTGACAGCCAGGCGAATCTGCTGTTCGTCGAGGTTGCTCTCCTGCAACTACAAGAGCATTTCACAGTCAGGATCCCGGCCGCCCACACTCTGGCTGCGTCAAATAAAGTCCAACTGAAGTAGTGTCATCACGTCCTCGCCCACTTTTCAACACGCCGTCGTCGTGGCAAGTACGCACGTGATAAAATGCCCTGAAGTTATCAGTGATTCATCTCCACAGACGAGTAAAGTATTGACGAGGCTTTCCACTACGTCATCTGAGAGACAAGCAAGAACAGATAAATCAGAGCACACACACACACACACACACACACACACACACACACACACACACACACACACACACACGCACGCACGGATACACACACACTTATCCGTTGGACCGAATCCTCCTTTTTATTCATCTGAAAACTGGGGTTTGACAAGGTTCTCTCCCTCTCTCAACTACTTGTTGTGATCATGGTGTTGAATATTTTCACTCTCTCACCCACCCACCCCTTCTCCCTCACATTCACATTCACATCCACACACACACGCGCGCGCGCGTGCGCGCACACACACACACACACACACACACACCGTGAACATGCGTCAAAAAACAAACCAGGCCCAAATTCAGGCCTTGGTGAGAGAACAACTACTACAGCATGGATAATGACGACCTGTAATGTGCACTCTGTCTACTCCAGCAAGCGGCTCATCAACGCCATCCTCGGCCAAACAACGGCCGACGATTTAGCTCCAGTGGACGCAGAGGACGCTCTTGGCCGTTGGAGACAGAAGGGGCTCCCAGATGCTGAGATCCCGGAATCCCAGCACAGTTAGGACCGCACTGCCAGTGGAGCTGTCGCGAACGAGCTCAGACCCCGTCTTAACCAGCATCGTTTGGTTTGTCTGGGCTCGGCCGCACAATCCAACAGCGGTTGCTGGCTACACGCCATTCCCGCCACTTCTCTCGGCACCCTCCTAGACGACGAGACGTTGAGGATCGCTGTCTCTCTCCGCCTCGGGCAGCAGATGTGCCAGAGCCACCCCTGTCGATGCGGAAAGACGGTCGACATCTATGGCTTGCACCCGCTTTCATGCTGCTACAGTGCTGGGAGATTCCCACGCCACACCGCCCTCAACGACGTCATCAAACGGTCGCTCGACTCTGCAGGCCTGTATTCCGTTTTGGAACCGGTTAGCCTCGACAGAGGAGACGGGCGGCGCCCCAACGGCGTGACTGTATATCCATTCAAGAACGGCAAGTCACTTGTTTGGGACGCCCCTGCTCTGACTCTTTTGCGCCGTCTTCAATGACAGACTCCGCCATCGACTCAGGCCACGCCTGCCGGTCTGCCAAAGGGTCGAAAAGGAGGAAATACGCCTCTATCACGGAGCGGTACCACTTCGTCCCGTTCGCTGTCGAAACGACTGGAGTGGTCGGACCGGCAGCAACGGAGCTTATTCGAGAGATCGGCCAGCGGATTGCACAGTCGACAGATGACCCACGCCAGACACAATTCCTGTTTCAAAGAATCTCGCTGGCAATCGCGAGGGGCAACGCGTTCGCGATCACGTTGTCGGCCAAGCGTGAGGCTGCCCGTGACCCAAAGCCGAGGTGTTTCCCTTGTCTCTGACCCTGGCGGTTGTGTTTCCCATGGGTTTGCCATCAGTGGTGTGGTCATGCTCCTCCCTCTCAAGTTGGGGTTGCAGGAAAACAGATGTAGATGTAGCTTTTCATAGATATATTCTCAATGTTATCCACACTTGCCATAGAAAACTGTTAGCCCCATTCTAGGCATCGACGCGCGTGTATGAAGAAAAGACTTTCATACTGCATACTCATTCGGTGTCTCGCGGCCTGCAGCACGTGATGACGTATAACAGAGATTCCTGTGGCTGTGGAGCGCAGTCGAGTCTAATGCGCTGTGGCTTTGTTTCGATGACCATCATTTGCTGCGTGCGTTCAAACAGTGATTAAAGGATTGGTGATTTAAAAAAAGAAAACAATTTACACAAGTGTCAATCAGAGCATTGAGCAATTTACCTGGCTCACAACATGTTCTTATTTCTATGCATGCAAAAAGTTCAGTAGCGCCATGTCAACAACAGACATTTCCAGAAGAGTCGAATGTAACATCGTCTTTACAGTTAATCGTGCGATAATATATCACGAAAAGTTGCAGGAGTTTGAACTGCAAAATTTAATCGCGCTGATGCAAATTATAATGTGGTATCGCACAGTATCCGGCCCAGAGAGCTGATAATGACTCGAATGGAAAATAGGACACGAGGGATTTATAATTTTTCACACATACGAGAAGACGTAACCACTGAATAATTGCATCAAAGTTCGGAACACCCTCTGTGCGTCGTGACAACGAAAATTCATCACATGTATTTGTCTTTTGTTAATAAGTCGTGCAATAAGCTTTATTGCAATCATGTAGTCATAGTTGGTCACATTGATTTGCCATTAGGAAGTACGAAATTGAGTTGTACTACATTCGACAACATTCGGGTTGTAAGAAATTCAAATCACCCCGATCGCCCACATGAAACACAACAATGTTACGAATAGTCACACAATTGAAAATACATGAACTTCAAGCAACAAAGCGTTATCGATATTCAGTCAAATATGCCGTTGTGAAAAGAGTACGCCACACATTTTGTATGGAATGTGCACTAACCTTAGCGGTCGCCATGTTGATGAAAAGCGTTGTGTTGAGTGACGATAAAAAGACGTTAATGATTGGTTGGAATAAACATAAGACAGATTTTCATTGGCTGATGCTTTTTCCACAACCGTTATGAATGTTTTCGAATTTGGTGTTTGCGCATTCGTTTTGTTTTGTTTTCAAAGCTTCTACTTATTTTGCAGCTGCTCTTAAAACTGTTGGAAAGAAGTACAGAGGAGTGAATAGTTTGATGACTTAATGCATCATTGTTTAGTGCTGATTCTATCTTTTGCTATTATTGGGCTTTGTATTTCAGTATAGCCACTATAGGAAAGACGCTGACATGTAATCGATTAAAAACATTCGGAGTTCTCGAATTCAAGCAAAACAATTGCTGAAAACAACCCATCATTGTAAAACTAACATTCTGTAGATAATACACACTCTATAACTGGTGCAAGAAACTCCGAACGGAGCGAGGCAACAGACGGTCAACAAGTGTTATGGCCCTTTACACTTCCTGACACTCGGAGGAAAGGCCAAACCTGGTTTAAGATCTAGATGCCCGTCTGCTGTCTTCATCTCTATGCACGCCTTGCGTGCATCATGGGACAGAAATTGCCTGCTTCCACTACTGTTGGATAATAGGGCTCTATTCTCTGATGTTCCGTTTGATTCAGATCCAGTACCAGTACAAAAAAGAGAGAAATAAATACAGTAATGAGGTCATAGAGTCCAAAGCATTTCAGTACGATGTAATGCAATCTCATTTAATATTTGTATGACAATTCTTCTTCTCGTGAGATTTTCGTTTAATTTTTGTTCTAACTCTACGACGGCATCGACTGGTGATTTTTCATTGCTGCACCTAAATTTAGATAATATGTCACGTGACATACCATGAGTAATAAGGTTAATGGTTTTTTAAGTCCGAGAAAACAATGCGTTCCATTTTGCCTTCGTTGATTGCAGTGTATCACAAGTTTTTTTTAAATGTTAGTAAGTATTGGTTGACAGGAATAATTATGTCGAAAACCAGATTAGTTGCTTTAAAATAAGTTTGCTGAAAGAAAGTGTCTCTGTGTGCGCGCGCGTGTGTGTGTGTATGTATGCGTGTGTGTGTATGTATGCGTGTGTGTGTATGTGTGTGTTTGCGTGTGTGTGTGAGAGAGTGTATGTATGTATGTTTGTGTGTGTGTTGTGTGTGTGCGCTTGTGTGTGTGCGTTTGTATGTGCATGAGTGTGTGTGTGTGTGTGTGTGTGTGTGTGTGTGTGTGTGTGTGAGAGAGAGAGAGAGAGATTTGATATCTTTTTTGCGAGGCCGACGGCCCAAAACAATCTTTACAGAATTTACAAGCACATTCTGGAATGCGAGCTTGATGATGTGCCGACAAGGTTGCTACGTCTATGTCTTGACGCATTCCTGCCCATGATTGCAGACCTAGTGAATCACTCCTTAAGATCAGGTGAATTCCCATATACAATGAAGAAAGCAATTGTACGGCCGCTGCTTAAGAAGCCAAATCTGGACGCCGATGAGCTCGGCGGCTACAGACCTGTGTCCAATTTGTGTTTTATATCAAAAATCATAGAGAAAGCTGTTTCCATAAGGCTATGCAGCTTCCTGAACTCGGAGAATCTACTCCCAAAACTCCAGTCGGCATACAGGCCAGGACACAGCACCGAAACTGCACTCCTGAGAGTGTTCAACGATATTCGATGTGCTATTGATGATGGCCGGGTTGCCCTCGTGACTCTTTTAGACCTCTCAGCAGCCTTCGATACCATCGATCATGGTGTTCTTCTGTCCCGATTAAAGAACTTAGGAATATCATCAACAGCCTTCAAATGGTTTCAATCATACTTATCTGGAAGAACACAGACGGTTGTTGTGGAAGGAGGGACTTCGAGTGAGGTGGTTATCACCTGTGGAGTTCCTCAAGGGTCAATTCTCGGACCGTTGCTATATTCCATCTACACAGTATCTCTGAGTGCCCTGATTGATAGTCATCATCTGTCATTCCATCTTTACGCAGATGATACTATGTTATTTACAACCTCGAACCCTGACAAAGACTCTTTCGCTGCGGCAAAAGCTTCCATGGAGAGATGTTGCACCGATGTGAAAACATGGATGGTGAAAAGTCGTCTGAAATTAAATGAAGACAAAACAGAATTCATCATCATCGGTTCTAAGGCACATGTTCAGTTGTTCCCAGAAACCAACATCTCCATTTCGGGAGTCGAGGTCCCCTCGTCAAGATGTGTGACATATCTTGGCGTAAAGATCGATGAGCATTTTTCTATGGGGCCACACGTAAGCAGAACGATCTCTTCCTCCTACTGGCAGCTCCGACGTATCTCAAGTATCAGACAATGCCTGACTGAAAAATCGGCCACAACTCTTGTATTGACGTTGGTGATGTCTAATCTTGATTACTGCAATAGCCTTCTGCTAGGTGAAACCCAAGAATATCTCCGAAGACTTCAACAGGTGCAGAACACCGCAGCACGTATAGTGAAACGTCCACCTAGTCGTTCTCACATAACACCCATCCTTCGAGAGCTACACTGGCTGCCTGTCCACCAACGTATTGTGTTCAAAACACTGTGTCATGTGTTCAAGTGCGTCAATGGTTTGGCCCCGCTGTATCTGGTTGAGCTCCTCAAGACTTATAAGCCTGTGAGGGATCTCAGATCTTCGGCGCAGTCATTACTCCATGTGCCACGCTACAACACCAAGAGATCTGGGGAGAG
>JAWQFJ010034110.1:60000-71699 GCA_034096865.1 Theodoxus fluviatilis | reverse complement strand
AATATCAGTAAGGGGCCTTGCACAAGCTGTGGTGTTGCAGGCCTTGACTGACAGCTGTTGTGCAGCAGGCCTTGACTGACAGCTGTAGTGCTGCAGACATTGACTGACAGCTGTAGTGCTGCAGGCCTAGACTGACTGCTGTAGTGCTGCAGACCTTGACTGACAGCTGTAGTGCTGCAGACCTTGACTGACAGCTGTAGTGCTGCAGACCTTGACTGACAGCTGTAGTGCTGCAGGCCTTGACTGACAGCTGTAGTGCTGCAGGCCTTGACTGACAGCTGTAGTGCTGCAGACCTTGACTGACAGCTGTAGTGCTGCAGGCCTTGACTGACAGCTGTAGTGCTGCAGGCCTTGACTGATAGCTGTAGTGCTGCAGACCTTCACTGACAGCTGTAGTGCTGCAGACCTTGACTGATAGCTGTAGTGCTGCAGACCTTGACTGACAGCTGTAGTGCTGCAGACCTTGACTGACAGCTGTAGTGCTGCAGACCTTGACTGACAGCTGTAGTGCTGCAGGCCTTGGCTGATAGCTGTAGTGCTGCAGGCCTTGACTGATAGCTGTAGTGCTGCAGGCCTTGACTGATAGCTGTAGTGCTGCAGACCTTGACTGACAGCTGTAGTGCTGCAGGCCTTGACTGACAGCTGTAGTGCTGCAGGCCTTGACTGACAGCTGTAGTGCTGCAGGCCTTGACTGACAGCTGTAGTGCTGCAGGTCTTGACTGACAGCTGTAGTGCTGCAGACCTTGACTGACAGCTGTAGTGCTGCAGACCTTGACTGACAGCTGTGGTGCTGCAGGCCTTGACTGACAGCTGTAGTGCTGCAGGTCTTGACTGACAGCTGTAGTGCTGCAGACCTTGACTGACAGCTGTGGTGCTGCAGGCCTTGACTGACAGCTGTAGTGCTGCAGACCTTGACTGACAGCTGTGGTGCTGCAGGCCTTGACTGACAGCTGTAGTGCTGCAGACCTTGACTGACAGCTGTAGTGCTGCAGGCCTTGACTGACAGCTGTAGTGCTGCAGGTCTTGACTGATAGCTGTAGTGCTGCAGACCTTGACTGACAGCTGTAGTGTTGCAGGCCTTGACTGACAGCTGTAGTGCTGCAGGTCTTGACTGATAGCTGTAGTGCTGCAGACCTTGACTGACAGCTGTAGTGCTGCAGACCTTGACTGACAGCTGTAGTGCTGCAGACCTTGACTGACAGCTGTAGTGCTGCAGACCTTGACTGACAGCTGTAGTGCTGCAGGCCTTGACTGATAGCTGTAGTGCTGCAGGTCTTGACTGACAGCTGTAGTGCTGCAGGTCTTGACTGACAGCTGTAGTGCTGCAGGTCTTGACTGACAGCTGTAGTGCTGCAGGCCTTGACTGACAGCTGTAGTGCTGCAGGCCTTGACTGACAGCTGTAGTGTTGCAGGCCTTGACTGACAGCTGGAATGCTGCAGGCCTTGACTGACAGCTGTAGTGTTGCACACCTTGACTGATAGTTATGGTGTTGCTGGCCTTGACTGACAGCTATAGTGCTGTAGGTGTTGACTGACTGCTGTAGTGTTTTAAGCTTTGATTGACAGGTGTAGTGCTGTAGGTGTTGACTGACTGCTGTAGTGTTATTAGCTTTGACTCACAGCTGTGGTGTTGCAGGCCTTGACTGACAGCTGTGGTGCTGCTGGCCTTGACTGACTGTTGAAGTGTTGCAGGCCTTGACTGACAGCTGTGGTGTTGCTGGCCTTGACTGACTGTTGAAGTGTTGCAGGCCTTGACTGACAGCTGTATTGTTGCAAGCCTTGACTGACAGCTGAAGTGTTGCAGACCTTGACTGACAGATGTAGTGCTGTAGGTGATGACTGACAGTTATGGTGCGGCAGGTCTTGACTGACAGCTGTGGTGCTGCAGACGTTGACTGACTGTTGAAGTGTTGCAGGCCTTGACTGACAGCTGTATTGTTGCAAGCCTTGACTGACAGCTGTAGTGTTGCAGACCTTGACTGACAGATGTAGTGCTGTAGGTGATGACTGACAGTTATGGTGCGGCAGGACTTGACTGACAGTTGTAGTGTTGCAGACCTTGACTGACAGCTGTGGTATTGCAAGTCTCGACTGACAGTGTAGTATTGCCAGTTTTGACTGACAGCTGTTATATTGCAAATCTCGACTGACGGCTGTGGTATTGCAAGTCTCGACTGACAGCTGTGTTAATGCCAGTCGCGACTGACAGATGTGGTATTGCCAGTCTCAACTAATAGCTGTGGTATTGCAAGTCTCGACTGACAGCTGTGGTATTGCCAGTCACGACTGACAGCTGTGGTATTGCCAGTATCAACTAACAGCTGTGGTATTGCAAGTCTCGACTGACAGCTGTGATATTGCAAGTCTCGACTGACAGCTGTGGTATTGCAAGTCTCGACTGACAGCTGTGATATTGCAAGTCTCAACTAACAGCTGTGGTATTGCAAGTCTCGACTGACAGTTGTGATATTGCAAGTCTCGACTGACAGCTGTGGTATTGCTAGTCGCGACTGACAGATGTGGTATTGCTAGTCGCGACTGACAGCTCTATGGCCGAGTGGTTGGCCCGCTTGACCTGCAGTCCCTGGCGGCTAGCGGGTGCGGCGTTCGAAGCAGCCCGGTTTCCAGAGTTGCATCCTTGAGTGAGGTGTTCAACTCGCATTGTTTCTTCCCATCCGGGAGTAAAACCGGATAGCTGTGAGGGCAGTGGCAGTGCATCGTGGTGCGATTAACCCTTGTATGCGGCCTTGTATGCGGCCTTGTATGCGGCCTTGTATGCGGCCTTGTATGCGGCCTTGTATGCGGCCTTGTATGCGGCCTTGTATGCGGCCTTGTATGCGGCCTTGTATGCGGCCATAAGCTGGCATCGGAATGGAATGTTCCCTAGGGAGTAGAAGTGGTGCTGGTACCTTGATTGCGTGCACCTCATCTGTCTGGCACTGTATTTGTCTCCGTGTGCCAGTGAAGGATTGATCGAGCAGCCCAGTGATCAGGGGGTAAAGGGTAAAGGGTAAAGGGTAAAGGGGTTTGAGACCCAGACGAGAGTGATATGTTGCTATGTAAAAACACACCGTTACCTAAACAGCTGTGGTGTTGCCAGGCTCGACTGACAGGTGTGGTGTTGCCAGGCTCGACTGACAGGTGTGGTGTTGCCAGGCTCGACTGACAGGTGTGGTGTTGCCAGGCTCGATTGACAGGTGTGGTGTTGCCAGGCTCGACTGACAGCTGTGGTGTTGCCAGGCTCGACTGACAGCTGTGGTGTTGCCAGGCTCGACTGACAGCTGTGGTGTTGCCAGGCTCGACTGACAGGTGTGGTGTTGCCAGGCTCGACTGACAGGTGTGGTGTTGCCAGGCTCGACTGACAGGTGTGGTGTTGCCAGGCTCGACTGACAGCTGTGGTGTTGCCAGGCTCGACTGACAGGTGTGGTGTTGCCAGGCTCGACTGACAGCTGTGGTGTTGCCAGGCTCGACTGACAGGTGTGGTGTTGCCAGGCTCGACTGACAGCTGTGGTGTTGCCAGGCTCGACTGACAGGTGTGAGTTTTGTCGTCACTGACACAGACGTAGAGTTCTTTCATGAGCACAAAAACCCTGAGTTGAAGTTTTCATAGGGTAAGTGAAGAAGTATATGTTTGTTTTTGCATCTGTTGTCATGCCTTTAAGATAGTTAATGTATTCGCAGGACGAAGGGAAGTTAACTGTGTGGTGGTTGCATTACAAACAAAACAAGCCCCTCCTTCACCGAGTCTGTAAATAGTACGTTTTATTCATCTATCTATCTATCTATCTATCTATCTATCTATCTATCTATCTATCTATCTATCTATCTATCTATCTATCTATCTATCTATCTATCTATCTATCTATCTATCTGTCTGTCTGTCTGTCTGTCTGTCTGTCTGTCTGTCTGTCTGTCTGTCTGTCTGTCTGTCTGTCTGTCTGTCTGTCTGTCTGTCTGTCTGTCTGTCTGTCTGTCTGTCTGTCTGTCTGTCGTCTGTCTGTCTGTCTGTCTGTCTGTCTGTCTGTCTGTCTGTCTGTCTGTCTGTCTGTCTGTCTGTCTGTCTGTCTGTCTGTCTGTCTGTCTGTCTGTCTGTCTGTCTGTCTGTCTGTCTGTCTGTCTGTCGTCTGTCTGTCTGTCTGTCTGTCTGTCTGTCTGTCTGTCTGTCTGTCTGTCTGTCTGTCTGTCTGTCTGTCTGTCTGTCTGTCTGTCTGTCTGTCTGTCTGTCTGTCTGTCTGTCTGTCTGTCTGTCTGTCTGTCTGTCTGTCTGTCTGTCTGTCTGTCTGTCTGTCTGTCTGTCTGTCTGTCTGTCTGTCTGTCTGTCTGTCTGTCTGTCTGTCTGTCTGTCTGTCTGTCTGTCTGTCTGTCTGTCTGTCTGTCTGTCTGTCTGTCTGTCTGTCTGTCTGTCTGTCTGTCTGTCTGTCTGTCTGTCTGTCTGTCTGTCTATCTAATCTATATATCTATCTAATCTAATGTATCTAATGTATCGAATCTATCTAATCTATCTATCTGTCTATCTGTCTGTCTGTCTGTCTGTCTGTCTGTCTGTCTGTCTGTCTGTCTGTCTGTCTGTCTGTCTGTCTGTCTGTCTGTCTATCTATCTATCTACCTATCTACCTTTCTACCTATCTACCTTTCTACCTATCTACCTTTCTACCTATCTACCTTTCTACCTACCTACCTACCTACCTACCTACCTACCTACCTACCTACCTACCTACCTACCTACCTACCTACCTACCTACCTATCTACCTACCTACCTAACCTACCTACCTACCTAACCTACCTACATACCTACCTATCTACCTACCTACCTACCTACCTACCTACCTACCCACCCACCCACCCACCCACCCACCCACCCACCCACCCACCCACCCACCCACCCACCCACCCACCCACCCACCCACCCACCCACTTTTGTGCATTGATGGTTGAATGTTGATGATTTGTGCTTTGGAGGAGAAGTGTTGATTTGTGCTTTGGCAGGAGAGTGTGGATTGCTTTGGAGGAGGAGGAGTATTGATGATTTGTGCTTTGACGGTGAAGGGTTTGTGGTTTGTGCATTGATGGTGGAATGTTGATGATTTGTGCTTTGGAGGAGAAGTGTTGATTCAAGCTTTGGCAGAGGAGTGTTGATTCGTGCTTTGGCAGAGGAGATTCGATTGTGAATTGTCAGTTTTGTATTTGTAATTATTTCGTTTGACTCTCTTGTGTATTAACCCCTTTTGTATTCTGTGACGAGAGCACCCTTCCTCACTTGTTGGTGTTTGCAGTATTGTTGTTTGTTAACCAGTGGTTGTGGGTTAGGTGGCTGCCAACCCTTAATAGGATAGTGTAAGGTGGTCTGCCTACCCTATGATTACAGTGGAGTTCGTTTAACGACGGTGATTAGGTTTGAGACCGAAGTTGACCTATATTGTCCCTCTGTGCGGTGCATAAGGGACCAGTGACTAAGAATATCTTAACCCGAATCACGTTACTGTGGACTGTGAGGTGATGGATGACCTTGCATTACCTGGGAAGGTTATTAGGTCGTATCACGCTATCAGTGCACCCTAATCACGGCAAGATTGGTGGAAGGGAAAACTTTGTGATTGGCTCTTGCCGTCGCCTGAGATTAAGGAATTTTCCGATTAGCTAATTGTCACACGTGATTGAGAATTGTTGCAGCAGGTATATAAGCCCCTGCATCCCGTAGTTCGGGGCGTGAGTACAAGTTTTCCTAGGACAGCCACGTGTGTGTGAAGTGGAAGCGCCCTGTTCGAAGATCCACGTGGTGCAAGCCGTCTTAAGTTGAAAGCCCGACTCTATGAAGAACTGAAGTATCGACTCCTCTTCACGTCTGGAAGTTTCACTCTACGAAAGAGGAGTTTGCCATCTCCACGTCGCGAAGCTGAGAAAGGCGAACGCCTGCCGTCTTCACGTATCGAAGCTGAGAAAAGCAAATGCCTGCCGTTTCCACATCGCGAGGTTCTCTCAACGAGAGCGGAGTTTGCCTTGCCCCAGCCGTTTAGAGGGACAGGCGTCTTCTTCCACCACGTGTGCTGCAATTGAGCGCGTCTACGCTGCGATTCAACTCATCCCCTGAGCTTTCTACCCCCAGCACCCAGAGTCACCCCAAGTCGCCAAGTTAACAGCAGGACTATCTACGCCTGACCTCACAAGCAAGAGAATTCACCCCTCGTCTGACCAGTCCACTGGGCAAAGGGAAATCCCAGTGCACTAAGTTTCGACGTGGTGTGAGGGTGCTTCGCAGTGCACCGGATACCCCTTTCCCCCTACCCTCCCCGCTCCCCTTCCACGTGCATTTGTCGAGCTTGGCCAGAGAGGCCACTGATTGGCTGAGCCAACACCTTCGTCAGTTAAGTATCGTTTTATCGGGTTTGGCAGACCACCTCTTATTTCATCTGGGGTATGGGATTCAGAATACTTATTGTTGCATAATTATTATTAGTACCTTAATTACAGCGTACAGCGCTCTCTTAGGGTTTTTGATTATAAAGGAATTAAAGTGTTTTGATTGTGATTTGTGTCATCACCATCATTTTCAGACTTTTTCAATCGTTGTTTGATGACTGAGTGGGTAGAGTTGCGAGTGGGCAGTGTGAAGTTAACCCCTAGACTAATTCATTCATAAACGACCCAAATTAAAATAAGCTAACTCGTAACATATTCATTTATCTCAACTTGTGTGTTCTGTTTCGTGGATGTCTTTCCCCAAATAGCCCAGGGGTAGGAAGTTCCTTCCACATTACACGGTCGAGAGTTGCCTACAAGCCACCACCACCCAGCAACTCTTGACAATCATCATCACTCATTAATCATCAATTATCATCATTAATTTTTTAATACCCTGTTATATATTTGAAATATTGTAATACTGCTTTTTTGATATTCAGTATCTAGCTATGTTTTGTCTCCAACAGTTTTTCCTTTAGTGAAAATTCTAAGAATTGCCGTGCAGCCCAATCATTTTAGGTACAAGTATGTGTTTCAACATTGTTGTGGACTGATGTGAGTTTGCTCGTCATACATTTAATGAGAAGTAAGATTTCTTGATCGTTTTCTTACCGTATAATCAGTTCAAGCAAATAAGAACCCAATTGCAATTTGTAAATGATAACCATAATATAGGAGTATAATGTGTACTTTTTTATACATTGTTGTATGACAAACTGTGTGTCCTATATTGTAGATATAGTATCCACGACAGCACTGGTTTTAGATGCCCAGTGATACTGATTTTAGAAATAATTAACCTTAATGAACATGGCACTGCTTGCATCCTTGGGGAAGGTGCTTCACCCACATTGCCTCTCCTAGCGAGAAGTAAACCTGGTCACTGGGCACTGTACAGTGGCAAGCGGGAACGAAATTATCCAAATACATGCATGTTTCATTATTTCCTAAGTAAAAGACAAATTGAAGGTTTTTGTTAGTGTTGTTGATCTTGTTGGTAATGATAATGGCGGTGGTAGAGGGAGGGGGTGAGGGTGATGACAGTAGTGGTAGAAGTAGTAGTGATGGTGGGTGGTGGTGGAGGAGGAGAAGAAGAAGGCAGCAGTGGTGGTGGTGGGTGGTGGAGATGGTTGAATGATACCTTACTCTCTGTGGCTGTGACACTGAAGTAAACACAGGACTTTTCTCCACACTCCTTCACTGCATCACTGCAAAGGAAAGACACGCCGGAACAGTGCGCAACGCACTCGCCTCGTTCTTCCCTTGCATTTCTTGACAATCCTCGCGAGATACTAGCGTAAGCAACACGCCCCTGAACTGAATCAACTTTAATTTACAATGGTATTTATCAATCATGTAAATTACCTTCTTACATTCAGTCTACACACACACACACACACACACACACACACAGAGTAAACACAGACATATACACATATGCCCTACTAGCACGCACGCACACACGCACACTCACACACGCTCGCACACGCACGCACGCACACACACACACACACACACACACACACACACACACACATATACACACACACTGTTACGGACCGGCTAACTGGGCCTAGGGTTAGCCTAGCTCGCACAATGGAAAATAAAAAGAAAAGACACAAACACCAGCATGGATGTATGAATGACGTGTATTCATGCAACAGTCGTACGGCACCCACTCAGCAGCCTCGGCCAACATCAGTACACAAGGCACTACGTAGCGGCCCCCGCTGACAGTCTCCACACCGGCCCCTGCCGAGGAGAGCTCCGAGTCTCGGTTCGGAAATTACTGGACTCGTTCACCATGAAGAAGAACTCTGAAAACAATACAAATTAACTCATCCGTTCCTTCACTATCAGTCATCATACATACGCGGTATTTACAATATAAAATGACAGCGGATAAAATCACCACTCACCCGTCTCCCTGGGGTTCATTCGCTCGAGTGTCGCACACCGCTTTCACTTGACTAATATACAGTCAATCTGATCATCCGCTCACACTTGAACACTCCTCAGCCACCACGTCACCATTTCATGCTAAAAGTAATCACAACCAAAAACGAAATCACGTGCACACACCATGCAGCACATTTGGTTCGTAACACACACACACATACACACACACACACACACACACACACACACACACACATACACACACATACACACACACAAGGCTATGCTAATCCCCCACCTTTATCCCCTGCGCAACCTCCCCCCCCCCCACCATCCTCTGTGCCCCCATCCTTCACCCCCCACTCCACCACCACCACAATTTCTCTTGTTTTGTCTCAAGTAATCGTCGTGGCTCTGCTGGTCTTTAAGTCGAACAAGGGCGAGTAAATCTTTGCTCGCAGTCGCCGTATTAGATTTACCTCCCCTACATCGTTCGCTGTTTTCATTCCGCAGATGCTTTTAATGCCAGAATGGCTCATGCACGACAAAAGTTATGTCACTCATTGGAAACTCCAGAAAAATCTGTCTTTAGAACATTGTGCCACGGTCACCATTTTATGTGTGTGGGGGCATCAGTGCCAAAATAAAAGTTGACAGATACTGTCCCTTAGAAAACCGTACAACTTTTTAATTAGTATGTTTTAATTTCAGAATGTGGTCACAGCAAAGCTTGGTAGACATGTAAAGAGCGTGTGGCATGATCACGCACACGCAAGTCAAGAACCAAACAGTGTCGTGTTTTCGCACACTCTGTCGTGGCCATCAAGTTTACGTATGCTTCCTTCTCGAAACATTGCATAAAAACCCGATTTTATGGTTTTCCAAGGAGGATGTGAGGTTAGTGAATCTGTTTTTCAGTATCAACCTGGTTTCAGTGGAATCTTTCAGTATGTTACCATTACAGATTTCTCGTGTGATGTTACTTTACACACTAGATATGTTGTCATCGTAAAGATGAATGAAACAGAGGTCAATTCTGATTTGTCATGCCAATACATAGATTATCGCTGTGGAACACTTTTTAAGTATGCACCAGTAACGGTCTATGTGCAATTCAGTCCAGCAGAGGCAAAGGCAAAGAAAAGTCGATGAACCATCCCTTACAAAATGATTCACTGGATGCCTTTTGGAAAGAATGAAATGTACTTTACCTCTCCAAACAAATTAACTGTCCATGAAAAAAAAGTATTACTAGGAGTACCCAGCTTGAGCCAATAGGCCAAAGCAATAGAGAGCAATAGGCCAAAGCAATAGAGAGCAATAGGCCAAAGCAATAGAGAGCAATAGGCCAAAGCAATAGAGAGCAATAGGCCAAAGCAATAGAGAGCAATAGGCCAAAGCAATAGAGAGCAATAGGCCAAAGCAATAGAGAGCAATAGGCCAAAGCAATAGAGAGCAATAGGCCAAAGCAATAGAGAGCAATAGGCCAAAGCAATAGAGAGGAAAGGAACTCGATGACTAGCCACATCGCCCATCTTCTCCGTCTCCTAATATGGGGTTGTCGGAGTGTAAGATTAGTTGCATTCCCACCATTTCCACCCTAGAGTCTAGTAAACAAATGACAAGGGGCATGAAGGCAATTTGGCACCAACAACCAAGTCTCACCAAAGCTCCCGCGGAAGAGGACGCTGGTGGCAAGCAGAGCCTGTGACGGTGATCATTCATTGGTGACTGTCACGTCATTCAATATGGAAGCTCTCTCTACACGCACTGCTGGACACTCGGACAGCGACCGGCATCAAGGCCTGACAGGGACGGGGGTAGAGGCAGACGGAAGTGACTCCTCGCTGCTCCCTGGGCGTGGCCCTAGAGTGAAAACTTGTCCACGCCAGCCTGATTGCGCAGTTTAACTTCCTGCATGGTCACGATCATGGTGATTACCCACGCACGCACATTGAATACGGATTGTAGACCGATCACGCAAGCACACACGCACGCACACACACACATGCACACGTGCGCACACACGCCACGCATACAGTATTATTAGTGTGGTCAAGACTTGCGCATGAGTTGGATTTAAATTTTAAATGAGGGAGAGTTGTGCTGCGTCAGTCTCATTCTCCCTTCCCATCTGCCATCTTGATCCGGCGGCAGGGCAAATGTCGAGACGGGTGCTGGACGTTTCGCCCCATTTGCGACATTCGGAACGTCGTTTAGCTAAGATCCGGCCGCGTTAATGTATCTGCGTTTTGTGACAAACGTCTTGCTCGGCGGTACTGTACTCCATGCACCTTAACGGTGCGCGTGATTCGGGTATAATCTTAAGCTAAACGACGTTCCGAATGTCGCAAATGGGGCGAAACGTCCATGGGGCGGGCGTAGTGGTTGACCAGCCCAGGACCCATTCTGTGCCTTGCCCGGGGGGGGGGGGGGGGGCAGTTGCTTACGCTATGAACCTTGCAAGATTTTGCGAGGAATAGGCCGGTGTCACCATGTGCCAACATGATGAAAGCAGGTGTCAAGGCAGTCAAATGTATGACGCATGTTGACACCAGCCCGTACCTCGCAAGACCTTGCGTCTATGCAACACGGCCCAGCTGGCTCTAAGCGCTTCACTTTGCTCGCAGAATCCGCCTTCTTGACCGTTGGACCCACTGCTGCATGGTCTCCTCCGCTAATGATACATACAATGTACACGCACGCACATATAACTGACACATACTGAGCGAGACATATTTTATCGGCATTGAAGATCAAGTTTTTCCTGTACGTATTTGCGGACATGTCTTCAGTTTCTGATTGCAGAGGTAAACAAATGTAATCATATTGAATGAACTGTGCTTTCAGGGTTTCTAATGACAACCTTGTTTATTTCTTTCTGGAATCACATGCTGCACAGTGTCAACCAACAAGCCAAAGAGGTAAATCATTTCACATGATCATAGAAATTCCTATAATTCTGAGGTTCTAATGAGTAAGCCTATTTCTTGTGTGTGTGTGTGTGTGTGTATGTGTGTGTGCATGTGTGTGTGTGTGTGTGTGTATATGTGTGTGTGCATGTGTGTGTGTGTGTGTGTGTGTGCGCGCGCGCGCATGTGCATGCATGTGATTATATCTTTGAATAAAAAAAGGAAAGTATAGGCCTATCTATAGGCCAAAAAATAAATAGTTGTGGGTATGGTAACTCAACCAACCTTTTTTCCCCCTGCCAACCCTAACGTTTTTTTTTTTAATAATGAAGAAAGAAAGAGAGAGAGAGAGAGAGAGAGAGAGAGAGAGAATGAATGAATGAATGAATGAATGAATGAACGTGTCTGTATGTGTACACATGTGTGTG
>JAWQFJ010034110.1:40000-55000 GCA_034096865.1 Theodoxus fluviatilis | reverse complement strand
TACAACTGTATTGACTTGTATGATGAGGTGTGTGAAATGTTTGTTTTCAGTCGCAGTTCTTACAACTTGTTGACAGTTTTGTGGCTACAAAGCAGAGAGCCTGCAGTTGATGGAAGAGTCAATTGAAGGTCACCAGAGAAATATTTTGCTTTATCTGGATCAGTGGATGCCTCCTTTTTTAGGTCGGTGGTTGCTGTGATGCTTATCTATCCCCACTGATGTTTTTTGAGCAAGAGTTTTCATTTTTGAAAGCTCGAGAAATTAACAAATGATTGATCAAGATTTCTGTGATAAGTTTGGCTGTAAGTCTGAATATTCATTTCATACACCAGCACAACCATATTTTGTTGTTTATCTATCCAATGTTTTGACTTTTGTATCACCTTAGATTTTTTTCTTCTTCTTCATTTTTTCACTGTTCATATTGACTTTTAAGCATTAAACTATCCTTTGGACTGTAAAACCATAAGCATGCAATTCACTTGGCATTCTGTCAAAATAAAAGCATACACAGCAATTCTTGGTTTGTGGAGACTCCTTTAGCACAGTAAGTGAATGAGGTGATTTCTGATGCAACTACTGGGATAGCAGCATGGCAGGCCTTTGTGAGGGCAATACAGCAGATCTAGTGAAGGCAATACAGCAGATCTAGTGAAGGCAATACAGCAGATCTTAGTGAAGGCAATACAGCAGATCTTAGTGAAGGCAATACAGCAGATCTTAGTGAAGGCAATACAGCAGACCTTCATGAAGGCAATACAGCAGATCTTAGTGAAGGCAATACAGCAGACCTTGATGAAGGCAATACAGCAGACCTTGATGAAGGCAATACAGCAGATCTTAGTGAAGGCAATACAGCAGACCTTGATGAAGGCAATACAGCAGACCTTGATGAAGGCAATACAGCAGATCTTAGTGAAGGCAATACAGCAGATCTTAGTGAAGGCAATACAGCAGACCTTCGATGAAGGCAATACAGCAGACCTCGATGAAGGCAATACAGCAGATCTTAGTGAAGGCAATACAGCAGATCTTAGTGAAGGCAATACAGCAGCTCTTAGTGAAGGCAATACAGCAGACCTTGATGAAGGCAATACAGCAGATCTTAGTGAAGGCAGTACAGCAGACCTCAATGAAGGCAATACAGCAGACCTCGATGAAGGCAATACAGCAGATCTTAGTGAAGGCAATACAGCAGACCTTGATGAAGGCAATACAGCAGACCTTGATGAAGGCAATACAGCAGACCTCGATGAAGGCAGTACAGCAAATCTTGATGAAGGCAGTACAGCAGACCTCGATGAAGGCAATACAGCAGATCTTATTGAAGACAATACAGCAGACCTTGATGAAGGCAATACAGCAGATCTTAGTGAAGGCAATACAGCAGATCTTAGTGAAGGCAATACAGCAGATCTTAGTGAAGGCAATACAGCAGACCTTGATGAAGGCAATACAGCAGACCTCGATGAAGGCAATACAGCAGACCTCGATGAAGGCAATACAGCAGACCTTGATGAAGGCAATACAGCAGACCTCGATGAAGGCAATACAGCAGACCTTGACGAAGGCAATACAGCAGATCTTAGTGAAGGCTATACAGCAGACCTTCATACAGTCAATACAGACTTTGATGAAGGCAGTGCAGCAGACCTTACTGTAGGCCATAGAGTGGACTTTGATGAAAGCAAAACAGTTGACCGTGATGGAGGCAATGCAGCAGAACTTAATGAAAGCATCACATGAGACCTTAGTGAAGGCATTACTGCAGACCTTACTGAAGGCCACAGAGAAGACGTTGATGAAGTCAATACAGCAAATCTTCTTGAAGGCAATACAGTAGACCATGGTAAAGGCAATACAGCATACCTTACTGTAGGCAATACAGTAGACCTTGGTGAAGGCAATGCAGCATACCTTACTGATGGCAGTACAGCAGAGCTGCACGTGTCAGGACACTGCAGAAGGCTGGGCCATTCTTGCAGTCTGGGAAGCCTTCAGCTGTGAGAGTCCTTTGTGCCACTGTTACTGTTGGGTTGCTTGCCCCTGATGACCCGCAGCTGATGCTGTGGGAAACTGAAAATCTTATCCACAAAATGCTAATGCAAGACAATACTCAAGACTTTACTTATATTTTTAAAATTTTTATTACAAGCGAAGGCAATGCAAAACTTATCTTAGAAAATATACAGCTTTTTGGACGAAATGGGTAAGATAGCACACTAAATATTTAAATGATGGCAGCAATGTGTCTTTAATTCATAAAATATAAAACAACTTTGTTTTTGTTTTGTTTTGTTTTGGTTTTCTGCAGGACTAGACGATTGTCATATACGCTATGTCAATAATTTGTTGCGCTTTTACTTCTTGTTTCAATGCTGTTTTTTATATTCTTGATCATCTAGTGTGCAAGTAAGTTCTGAATATTTTGATGGGAAAGCACCAGTAACAAAATGTATATGTGAAAATTTAATGTGCTCATGTAGACGAGGGCGTTTGGAATTGCAAGTATATGCAGCACCAACCATTCCTTCAGCACTTTTGGGAGGTGACGGATATCTTTGACAGGGACAGTATACATATTGGCTCTACTTGAAGACAGTTTTTGACGGTGTGGTCACTTTTGTTGTTACATGGCCAGTCTGCGGGGAACTCCTTGCAGTGACATATCGACTTGAAACGCTCCCACGCTCGCTATGTCAACACTGCATCAGGAAATGTCTGTAACCCTTCCTACGTAAATTTGCCTTTTCATGGCTACACGTACGGCCCACAAAAGCCTACTCAGAATTAAGAAGAGCAGTGACAACAGGACTGACGTATTGAATTCATTCTTGTATGGTGGTGTGGCCCTGGAAAGGGCAGTTTGGGTCTGGCCAACTCAAAGCCATCCCTACGCTCAAGGCCACGCTCGAGAGCGAACGCCCGCTGCACCAAACTCGACACGCTCAGTCAGTCGAGAGCGAACGTTCGCCACGCTCGGAGCCTGTCAGGAAACCGCACACTCGTCGCGCCCGACGAAGCCAGTGCTCGCTGCAGTCACCCAGAGGGCGAACACTTCAGAGCGAACGTTCGACCCAAACGGCTTTTGTCAGGGCCACATAGAAATGCAAGAATGAATACGATACGTCGGTCTTGCCGTCGCCACTCTCGCTACCTCCACCAAGGCGGTCGTTTTGCCCTCGGTTCGTTATATTTTAGTTATTCAGCAAAAGCTTCGTAGCGCCAGGCCTGGCTAGCAAACATCCTGCCTGGTTTAATTCTGCAGACCATGGAGGAGCACGTGGGGCTTCGGAGGGTTCGCGCTCTCTGGGTGCTCTCTGGATGATTCTTAACTTGGGCCTACCCCGGCATCTCTGGGGTTCCCCCACCCCTTTCTGTCTGCACATACTTACAAAATGCTACTGAAACAAAACAAGTAAAACACAATAAAGTTAAACAGACCACACAAATAATTATATTCAGTACAACAACTAAAGAAAAAAAAAACTCTCCCATAGTTTAGGCATATCAAGTATGAACATTCACAAATCAATAATCTTTTTACTTGCGCGACTGGCTGCACAGCATTTCTGTCACTGTCGCAGCTTTCGATGATAAACTGAAAGGTTCTAAAAGTTCGATTATGATTTATATACATATATACATCGTTAACATAACAAATAAAAAGACTATCGATATAACAACCACGTAGACTGCACAACTACAGATGACCACATGGCAGAGTAACGGGATGCAAAGCGTCGAAGTGGGTACAGCGCACACTCGCATTATTTCGGGAATCACGTGGAGCTCAGTCAAAATATGCCTAACCAGCTTCCTTCTGACAGTAGAATTAATGAATGAATGATAGGCCTACGAGATTGGATTGGATTGGATTGATGGTGTTTTACGACCTATCGGCCTTTGTAGGCTATATTAGGCCATTAAGCATGAAAATCACTAGAACAGTTTAGAGCAAACGAGAATCAAGTCACGGTGTCTCTAGTTATTCGCCACTTACGAATCGCGTAGGGAGACGCGGTGGGTCAATTCTTACCCCGAACCCACAGGGGGAAGGATGATACGTGAATGAATGAAAGAATGAATGAATGAATGTTTCTTGCCTATCAGCCTTTGTAAGCTATGTACAGCCATTGATCACGGAAACCATTAGTGATGGTTAGAGGAAAAGCAAGTCGTCACGATGTCCCTTACTCTTAGCCTTTTAGGAATCACATACAATTATGGAGACGAGGTGGGTCTATTTTCACCCTTCTTACCTCCAACTCACAGGGGGTCTATTCTTACCTCCAACCTACAGGAGGTCTATTCTTACCTCCAACCCACAGGGAGACTTCTGTCAGTGAAAGTCCCCGCTACAAAAGATATTCATATGCGCAAGGCGGTATGTTTTTCAGTTCAATTATATATATATATATATATATATATATATATATATATATATATATATATATATATATATATATATATATATATATATATATATATATATATATATTGGTCATGGCTCTTGGGATAAACACATTTGTGTAAGTTCGGTGCAGTCTATGCAGCAAACGAAAAAATATCTATATTTACTTGGCAGCGATCTATCGGCCCTCTGCCAGTGCCGGTTGAACCAAAAGTATGCTGCCGCGTTTCTCGCCACAATCCACAGATTAGTGGTAGGCCTATGTCAAATAGGGATAAAATGCAGAGACAGTAGGGCAAGACATCAACGTTTGGCTTTTTGCACCAGGGCACATGGCGTCCTGCCCTCGCTGTTTTAAAGGAGGCTTTGCCAATGACTTTGTGTAGTGTCCACCTTAAATGTGTGGAGTGTATGTGTGAGTATGTGTGTGTGTATATGTATGTGTGAGTATGTGTGTGCGTGCGTGCATGTGTGTGTGCGTGCGTGTGTGTTTGTGTGCATATGTGTATGTGGATGTGTGCGTGCATTCATTTGTGCGTGGGTGTGTGCACGCGCATGCGTAATGTGCGTGTGTATGTGTGTGTGTGTGTGTGTGTGTGTGGATGTGTATGCGTGCGTGCGTGAGTGCATGTGCGCGCGCGCGTGCGTATGTGTGTGGGTGCTTGCGTAAGGGTGTATATCAATAATAAGAGTGCTCATTCTGTGGCAAATTGTCTTGCAGTTAAGGTGAAAACAAATCTCTCAACAAAAACGTTTCAAAACTGCCTACGAAATATTACGAAAGGAATTCAGAGAGGGGCTAGGAAACCCAGGCAACTTGTCTTGCCTTCTCTGGACGCCCTCGGACAACACCAATGGATTAGCAAAGTTACTCTGCTTACACTGGAAATGAGATGAGTGGTATTTAAGTCTCCAAATGGACACCACGTCTTCTTCCGAACGTGTATGGGAAGTGACGCACACAGGACTGGCTCTGCGCTCACGACTGCTCGGGTCTTTCAGTCATTCAGCAGAGTCTAAGTTTCAGGATGTTCTTTTCTTGCTTTTCGTAAAGAAGGGGCAAAGCGTGACACCCCCCCCCCCCCCACCCCCCCCCCCCCCCCCCCCCGTGTGGGGAAAGGCCCATAGTAGTCATTTTACCCCCACATTGTAGATATTTTCCCCCAGGGGTGTGACAAATTCCAAAACAGCACTTTTGTATCTTGGCCTATTGTGTTCTTCCAGTTAAGTTATTTCCGTCCGTGAGTTTTTGGGATGTTTTGTAGCGCAGACAGGATTCAATATAGCGTGGCTTACATCTACAGGGAGTTGTCTGTCACCTCAATCAGAGCGGGGGGAAAACCTTCTTCCTTAGCGTGGATGTCTTGCCCCAACCTTCCCTATCACCGTAAAGAAACCGAGTCATGGATTCAACAATTGAGAAAAACTCTTGGGTATAATGAGGCAAGAGGAAACGTTTGAGAAGTCTGTAGACCAAATGACTGAAAAATTGTAGCCTTGAGAGCCAAAAAAAGCTCTTCTTGTGTTTTTCCATAGTACCTAAGTCATTACATCTACATTGTCACAGGACTTATCTAGTGGATTCTTCCAAAACAAATTGTCTACAGAACACAGTTTCAAATATTCAGCGCACTTCTTTTCCCTATTATTTTGTCACACTGCAGTGCATGAGGGATGAAATTCTCCATCCCTGTCCACAACACAATAAACAGCACACAATTTACATGTAATGACTTGAGCTGCCTTGAATATGGCACAATGATACGGCAGCTTTCCCAACTGTTCATTTGTGTGTAAATGGACGCAATTAAAAGAGTTGTTTGGCCGGAACCGAAACCCTGCAGGCGGAAGACATGAAAAGGTTCGAATCATCGGACGAGAATGGAGCCCGTGACCTTCCAGTCGATGTCCGAGTGATCTGACCACAGAGGTCAGATACGATCCATGCAGAAGAGACATCGCACTTTTGAGTTGTTTGTAACCTCCATTCTTTCTACAGGAAGCGATCTTACAAGTGTGCATTGGACATAGAATGAGACAAACGTAGGGACTGCAGCATTGCAAGTCAAGCGAAGACGCCAACTCATGAGGTGATGTTTCGACCAATGGATGTGAACTACATAGGTATGCTTCCAATCCACTGTGACCTTAGACCTCTACTTGTGATGCGTGCCGTGAAACCATCTGTTATGTGAAATAGTTTACAGCGGTTGCACATCATATCAGCCGTCGATGAAGCGTTGATGATGAGTGCAAACAGCTCAGAGGGCATGTGCTAACAACCTCGTTTCAAACGAAAAACACCAGCAAGAGTCAACACCAGAATGAGAACGAAGGTACCTTGTCTGCCTCCATTATTAAGGGGATACATGCTGTTTCTTTGTTTCTATGCCAGCAGAGTTCCTGCACATTTGAACTTGCACTACAGTCTTGGCACTAGTGCTGTACAGCAGTCATTTGACCCAGCATGACCTATATCTTCGGCCGCCAGCCGTTCTTGATCTCCTCAAACCTGACTCTGTCGAACTCTGACATGTTGAACGGAGGTTTGCCCAACTCCTCCGGAGTCCTGCCGCTCAGGAATTGTCCATCCAGAGCATTTTCACGCACTACTTTGGCCAGTTCTTGCATCTTGCACTCTTCAAAAAGTCGACAGACGTCAGTCACAGACAGTTCCTGAAAGTCGTCTTTGGCGGTCCCTTTCGTTGCCTGCAAAAAAGGTCAAGACAACACATGAGTGTGTCATCATGACTGAAGGATTTGAGCTGCGACGATTGGAGGAGTAGAAGAAAGAAAAAAAACTCATTTAACCCTGGTGCCTTTATACAGAAACACTCAACCTTTTTGACGGAAAAGTACGTAGGAAATTTTTTTTATTCGCATGAATCCCGGGTGATTTAGCCAGTGCACTTTCTGCATCTTAAGCTTTTGGCACATTGGTCAAAGTGATGATAAAAAGTGTAGCTTCATTAGACCGTCCAGATGTAAAAAGAGAGTAAATTTGCATCAAAATGTGTTATGAATGAGAACAGCTTGTTACACACCATCATCACATAACTTTTCTGACAGGTCAGCAAAACCTTTTTATAACAATATACTATTGACTAAGGATTCTCCTATTCTACCTATTTTTCAGGTGTTAATCAACCTGAGATCAAAATGATGAAAGCTATGGTTTGCACCTAATGAACAGATATTCGGAGAGTTTAACACTCCACGTCCAAACTATATCAGTGAGTTCAAAAAGAAAGAAATCAGAATCGTGTTGTCCAGTTGTTGTGAAGTGTGATCGACACGAACGTATTTGGCGGACATCACCAAAAAAAAACTACTGTTGGAAGTTCCCTGGTTTACAGAGAAATGAAACAGATGCATTTTTATCAACCCAGTACACAGACACCATAGAAAGTTCCTACCTTGGTGATGTAGATCTGTGGCGATTGTTTCTTCACAGGACCGGTAGGGGCAATGCGCGTAGGTGTTGGTCTCTGGAACACAGTGTATAGGAATTTGACACTGGCAGTTTTGGGAGGTTGGGGACAAGTCGTCAGCTCTCGAAAGTCAGCATATCACCTGACATCCACACCTGCCCTCTGGGCTCTGCAACGACTCCACTGATTTCATTGAAACGCAACACCTTTCAAACACGAGAATGGATTTGTTTTAATTTTTCATCCTGTTCCTTTGTTAAAGATCTTAAAGACAAACCTGAAAAATCCGCTCTTGTTCATTCTGTTAGTCTACATCATACTGCGGCTGAAACCACGCGACCTCATTACTTCTAACGAGTACTTCCAAGCAGGTGTTACAAAAATAATTTTCCTGTGTTTCATAGCAGCAGTAATTTGGGGGCACATGTCATTGTTTGTGCCAAACAGTATCAAAATTTAATCGAATGGAGTTGATAAAAAGCTGTCAGTAAAGGCAGCTTCTCTGGGTTTTTCCTTGAAACAATTCAACGGACCTCCCACAATAATCTCCTGATAAATATCAAACATTGTAACAAATGATTGTTTTTATTCAGGAAGGGACATACATCAGATTCATACACATGGCTGGCTCGAAGTAAGTCATGGGTACAACTACTGTACAATGAACGGTTTGCACCCAAGCAACAAGATACGGAAAAAAGAGAGAGAACCAGAAACATGTGTACATACATGTATGTATACATGTAATTAGATGCTGTGGGCGTCATGGGAAATGTTAAGAGAGATAAGATGTGGAGTGAGAGGGAGGAGGGGGGAGGGGTAAGGAGGGGGGGAGGGGGGGAAGGGGGCAGAATAAGGAGGTATTGGAGAAAGGTGTTTTCTTGTTATAATATTACATGTATATTCATATTGGTAAGGTAGGTGATCATTTGTTTTGACATGTATCAAATGTACCATTTTTGAAAGCGATTCTCTCTTTGAGTCTACGTGTAGATTGGAGAACTTGCCTGAAGAACTCTAGGACGATTTCATAATTGAGGCATTTGACGTGATGAATATAATTTATTTGCTCATAGTAAAATAAAATTTATGATAGGAGAGGCCAACTTATTACCAAAGAATATAGAATATGTTCATGTCTGGAATGTTGCCTTCCTGATTTATTAATAGTGCTGTAGTTTACACCAGAAATCTTGCATTTTTGACACTCCAGGAATAGATGTTCTTGTGTTTCGACAAAACACCTGAAAAAATCCACAGTGATGAAGATGATTTCCCTATGTGTAGAAGGAGGATGTTTGTTGATATAATCCGGTGTGGGAATTTGAACTGAAAGGTACTTAGCCGAGTGTCTGCATTGTCCACCGGCCATTACCATAGATGGTACTCAGCTTCCAAACACCAAGAGCTTCAAATACCTTCAAAGTATCATCTCAAACGATAACTCCTTGGATAGCGAATTTACAGCTAGATTAAAAAGAGCGAGCTAGGCACTGCAAAGACTCCGGAACAGAGCGCTGAACAAGCGCAATATACGCTTATCAACCAAGGTAAAAGTGTACCGTGCTGTGGTCCTCCCCTCCCTCCTTTATGGATGTGAATCATGGACACTGCATCGAAAGCACAACAGAGAGCTGG
Source organism: Theodoxus fluviatilis (assembly GCA_034096865.1). Taxonomy (NCBI): domain Eukaryota; kingdom Metazoa; phylum Mollusca; class Gastropoda; order Cycloneritida; family Neritidae; genus Theodoxus; species Theodoxus fluviatilis. Next base: position 45,517 of record JAWQFJ010034110.1, on the reverse strand, counting down.
AAATATTCCATCTGCGAGCACTTCGCTCCATTCTAGGCATCCAGTGGCAAGACCGCCTTGGTGACATTGAGGTTCTGGACCAGGCTGGATGCATCAGCGTCGAATCCATGCTCATCAAGCCCCAACTCGTATGAGTGGGGCATGTCATTTGCATGGAGGAACATCACATGCCCAGATGTTTACTGTAAGGCGAACTTGTGTGTGGCAAGAGACGCCAAGGTGTTCCCCAAAACGCTACAAAAACTCCCTCAAAGCCAATCTCAAGTAGTGAATGGTGAAATCGAGGTAGTTAGAGGAATTCGCCAGAAATCGAGAACACTGGCGAGCTATGGTCCAGCAAGCCTCCACCCACTTTGAGGAGGCTAGACGTCAAAAACTCATCACCACAAGAGAGCAGCACCATCGACCAACACCAGCAATGGCCGAGTTCCAGTGTCCCCACTGCCACAGACTCTGCACCTCCAGACTGGGGTTGTGGGGCAACATGCGAAAGCACAGATAAATGGTTGTGCCGGAGCGCCTTTTTCGGGCACGAAATGGGCCAACAAGCAAGCAAGCTTTGACATAGTATACATTTTTTCACCAGGCAATGTTATTGTCTACTAATGATTTTACCTCTTTTAGGGGGCAGTGAATGTTTATGTTTTATGTTGTCAATTAGAAGTGAGAAAATAATGTTGTGCTTTCTGACACCCTGTTTATTCTTTCACTTATTCTTCCACAATGACTTTGACATTAGTTTTTAATTTCTGTATCTATTCCTGTGGAATATATTTTTCAATGGTTGGATAAGTAAAGACATATTCTGCATCCAAACTGAACTATGACTTCAGACTAATGAAACTGCTAGATCATTGTTTTCAACAATATGTTTCGCCTGCCTTACAGTTTCTTTTTTTTCCATTTAGTATTTGGATTTGCATCACAGTTGACTTTCATGTTTTTCCAGTATTTTGCCATGTATTCTAAATTTGTAATCCTCGTCAAGAGATACATTTGTATTTAGTTTCCAATACCCTGGAACGCGAGCAAGTATTAATGTGTCCAGCTAAAAATAAACCAAAGAGAGGTCAGAGAAAACTTCCAGAATTATTCTTGCTGCTCGAGTATTGTTAACATTATTCAATGCTATGAGATTATAGTCAAATATACCCCCCACCACCCCCACCCCCCACCCCCCACCCAAAAAAAGAAGAGAGGCGGGTAGAGAAAGGTGAGGTGAGGTCGACGCGTGGAGGCACGAAGGAGAGGGTTGTGACAATAGTAAGAGAAAGGGACAGTAGAAAGAGAGTAAATAAAAGATGGGGATTTTTTTTTGGGGGGGTGGGGGTGGGTAGGAGTGGAGAAGTATATAGGAATGAGGGGGAGATAGGAGCGGGTGTGGGAATGAGGGGGACAAAGGGTGGGGGGGATAGGAGCGGGTGTGGGAATGAGTGGGAGATGGGGACAGAGGGGGGGGGGATAGGAGCGGGTGTGAGAATGAGGGGGAGATATGGTCAGAGGGGGGGGGGGGTAGGAGCGGGTGTGGGAATGAGGGGGATATATGGACAGAGGGGGGGGGGGAATAGGAGCGGGTGTGGAATGAGGGGGAGATGGGGATAGAGGGGGGGGGGGGTAGGAGCGGGTGTGGGAATGAGGGGGACAGAGGGGGGGGGGATAGGAGCGGTTGTGGGAATGAGGGGGAGATATGGACAGGGGGGGGGGGGGAGGGAAGGAGCGGGTGTGGGAATGAGGGGGAGATATGGACAGAGGGGGGGATAGGAGCGGGTGTGGGAATGAGGGGGAGATGGGGACAGAGGGGGGGAGAGGGGTAGGAGCGGGTATGGGAATGAGGAGGACAGAGCCAGAGGGGGGGGGGTGTAGGAGCGGGTGTGGGAATGAGGGGGAGATGGGGCAGAGAGGGGGGGGGGGGAGAATAGGAGCGGGTGTGGGAATGAGGGGGAGATATGGGGACAGAGAGGGGGGGGGATAGGAGCGGGTGTGGGAATGAGGGGGAGATGGGGACAGAGGGGGGGGGGGGTAGGAGCGGGTGTGGGAATGAGGGGGAGATATGGGGACAGAGGGGGGGGGATAGGAGCGGGTGTGGGAATGAGGGGGAGATGGGGACAGGGGGGGGGGGGGATAGGAGCGGGTGTGGGAACGAGGGGGACAGGGGGGAGGGGGGGATAGAAGCGTGTGGGAAAGAGGGGGGGTAGGAGTGTGTGGAAATGAGGGAGCCATATAGGGGATAGGAGTGTGGGGGAATGAGGGAGGCAGAGGGAGGGATAGGAGTGTGAGGGAATGAGGGAGCCATATAGGGGATAGGAGGGGGGGGAATCACGAGGGAGAAAAAGGAGGGATAGGAGAGGGGAGGATAACGGGGGAGGATAACGGGGGAGAAAGAGGAGAGACAGGAGTGGACTGTGGTGGGAATGAGGGAGGAGACAGAGATAAAGGAGGATCAACAGCGACTCACCGTGGTGGTGGAGGACGGGCGGGAGGCGTGTGCAGTATGAGGGAGGAAACAGAGATAAAGGAGGATCAATAGCGACTCACCGTGGTGGTGGAGGACGGGCGGGAGGCGTGTGCAGTTGGACGCACCACGGCTTGTGGACGATTGGGATTTTTCTGGGGAGTGTCCACCATGACCTCGTAGTCGCTTTCTTCACTGTCCTCAGCATCCGGAGGCTTGGAGGGCTTGGTGGGGGTGACAGGACTGGTGGGACTGACAGGACTGGTGGGGCTGATGGGAGTTTCCGTTGTGGAGGAGGTGCTGGACGAGCGGGAGTGGAAGAATTTCTTCACTTTCTCTCCGATCTTCTTCACTCCCTGCATTAGAAAAGAAAAGAAAAAGTCTCGCCAGTCTTTCTCAAATAAAGGTAACCCTTCACACAAACAAAACATGTCAAGTTAGGCATTTTGGGCTTACATAGATATTGGTAACAGCATAAAGCCTTTGACATTCCTCTAGAAATTGCATATACATCACTAGGACATTTTACATTTTAATGAGGAGTCATAGCCTGTCAAATGTGGCAAATGGCCGAAACGCTTTTTAAAATTTACATTCTGGCTTGAAAGGCGAAAGGGGAGTATTCACAGCAACCACATCTGATAAAAGAAGAGACAGCCTTCTAGTCGTCTACCATTTTTAGATACCTAATAGAAAACGACAAATTAAAAGATCCCTTGCCTCCCCCCCCCCCCCCCCCCCCCCTCCCCCCCCCTCCCCCCCCCACTCCCCCCTGCTCAGGAATCGAACACATATTGCGATGGCGTTGAGTTAGTAATTGCCTGACGGCGATGGAAGTACCACAAATTGTGTCAACCCGATTGGTTTTTGGCTGCTAATTAGTTATGCAATTTGTAGAAACGTGTATTTCGTGTCGCTTAGAGGCCTATTTTGGGGAAGAAACTTCACAGACACATATAATTGATAATAATCTTTCTTATCAATGAAACCATAATCTGAAAACATGTCACTTTCTGACCTGTGCGTAAGTGACTAGGGACATTACGTGAATTTTGCTCTGGCGGCTGTTGCGAACTTTCGTCGTTGGAGGTTTTACTTAGCCCACGCGGGTTGATGGGCAATGGAACTCGAACCTATCTCATAGATTCCATGTAACTGTCACGTGTATCGTACTAGAATTCACTGTCGTGAGGTATTTTTATGCATTGATGAAAGTGGGTGTTTATCAACGCTGTGGCCTAATATATAGCGTACAAGGCCGATGAGCCCTTAAACTCCATCCATCCATCCATTCTGCCCTGTGTCTCAACATGAGCAGACAACTTGACTGATCAAGGTAGAGGGTCTCATCTATGACATTTGTTTATGGGCCCTCCCACATTTTGCCAGAGAAGTTTACACTAAAATCTGGTGTTAAGTAGCAAATTGGCTTGATTTTCTCGACCAAACTTTGAAGACCCAGAATTCAATCGAAATTTCCTACATCACACAGACCTTCATAATATATTTCCCTTATGGCAGATTCAAAGTTACGTGGCAATTAAGATAGACCTCATGCACCCACAATCTTCTAATAATTATGTGTTCTCAACTTTGTCGACCTATGGACGCTTGTAACTTCACACACTCACGCACGCACGCACTCAGGTACGCACGCACGCACACATACACACACAAGTACGCACGCACGCACGCATGCACGCACGCACGCACAGAAACACACGAACGTACGCACACACACACACACACACACACACACACAAACACATGCACGCACGCACGCGCACATACACACACATACACGCGCACAAACACACACACACGCACACACACGCATACACACACATACACAAACACATACACACACATACACACACATACACACACACATACACACACATACACACACAGACACACACACACACACACACACATGCACACACATACACACACATACACACACATACATACACACACATATGTGAAACGAACAAACACAGGGGGCAAGCGTATTCTCTGAGGGGGATGTTACCTTTTTAGTTGGTCCCTTTGGTTCTGAAATAAGAAACGCAAAGGTAGAAAGTGAACGCATTCAATACACAACTCGCGAAACCATGTACATACATAACAAAAAGTGAAATTCCCTTAGGAAAATATGGCATGGAGGTCTCTCTGTTACCGTCGACAACATACTCGGCAACATGGTTGGGGGTCAGAATTGACCCACCGCGTCTCCCTTCTCGATTCGTAAGAGGCGAATAACTAGGGGCACTGTGACTTGACTTGCTATTACTCTAAACCGTTTCTGTAATTGCTTTGTTTAATGGCCTTACATAACCTATGACGGTTGATAAGGCTGTAAAACTCACTCCATCCATCCACCCACCCACCCACCCACATACCCACCCATCCATCCATCCATCCATCCTTTTGTGAAAATCAATCGCATAACGCAGACAAAGAGTGCATTGTCCTTTGTTAACTGAGACCACCCTCGATGTAGTCGACAAGACACCGCTCTGAGGAGGACCCGTTTGCTTTGCATCATGCAGGCAGTTAGGACGTCTGGGGTGTTCCAAGTCTCTTGCAAGACCAACTCTCTGTCTCTGTCTCTCTGTGTCTCTCTCTCTCTGTCACTGTGTCTCTGTCTCTCTCTCTCTGTCTCTCTCTCTCTGTGTCTCTCTCTCTCTCTGTGTCTCTCTGAGTCTCTGTGTGTGCCTCTCTCTGTGTCTCTCTGTGTGTGTCTCTCTCTGTGTCTCTGTCTCTGTGTCTCTCTCTCTGTGCGTCTCTGTCTCTGTGTCTCTCTCTCTGTCTCTGTCTCTCTCTGTGTCTCTGCCTCTGTCTCTGTCTCTTTCTCTCTCTTTCTCTCTCTCTCTCTCTGTTTCTGTCTGTCTGTATGTCTGTCTATCTGTCTGTGTGTCTGCCTGTGTGTCTATCTGTGTGTGTGTGTCTATGTGTGTGTCTAGGTGTGTGTCTGTCTGTGTGTGTGTGTGTGTCTGTCTGTGTGTCCGTATGTGTGTCTGTCTATCTGTCTGTCTGTCTGTATGCCCCTCTCTCTCTCTCTC
>JAWQFJ010034110.1:25000-35000 GCA_034096865.1 Theodoxus fluviatilis | reverse complement strand
TCTCTTCAGATCTAACCAGACGCTCAAGACGAGCATTAAACTAAACATTTACATGTGATAATTTTTGCTTTGGTGTACAGATATTTCATTGTATTTTTTGTGAAATTACATGCAGGCGAGTTTTGATATGTCGCTTTCCTTCAGAAGATAGTATTCTATTGCGACTACAACTGATACTTTAATGTTTTTAAATGTGTACATATGTGTGTATTCATACGTGATGAGTCGTCGTCCGTTTATCAACTATTGCTCAATAAATCAATATTTCTGTCTCTCTGTCTCTGTCTGTGTCTCTCTGTCTCTGTCTCTGTCTCTGTCTCTCTCTCTCTCTCTCTCTCTGTCTGTCTGTCTCAATCTCTCTGTGTCTCTCTCTATGTGTGTCTCTCTCTCTCTGTCTCTCTCTGTGTGTCTCGCTCTGTGTCTCTCTCTCTGTGTCTCTGTGTCTCTGTGTCTCTCTCTATGTGTCTCTGTCTCTCTGTCTCTCTGTCTCTCTCTCTCTCTCTCTCTCTCTCTCTCTCTCTCTCTCTCTCTCCTCTCATCCGTTCAAGATATCTACCTCCGTGGAGGTCTGGGAGGCGGCCTTTCCCCCTCGCTGCCGAAGTCCTTGTAGTCGATGAAGCGCACTTTTGTCTTGGAGAAATCTATATATAGAGCGTTGGGATCCAGCACCAACTCGCCTGAGGTGTGGGAGAAGTACTTCATCTGGAAAAACTACACAAAACAGGCACGTCACTGCATACCCACCTACACAATACATATACACACTTTGCACACTTGACACACAATACATCCAAGCACATCATACAAACAATACATTACAGAATCAACGCACTGCACACCAAACACACTGCACTATCTACGCGCTACTTACCTACTTACCCAATACGCACACAATCAATGTTCTACACATCTAACGCACTACCCACTCGAAGCACTACATGTACACACCCAACACACTGCACATCTAACATACTACACACCCAACGCATTACACACTGACACAGTACACATTTAACACATTACACTCCTACACAAATGACTCTCACAACATACACGACGCCGTGCGGGCACGCGCCAAAACCAATGACGAAAATGTCATTCATCCGGTTAATTTAACACTGTTACTGGTCTTTCTTCACTACACTGCATATATATATATAATGTAAAATCTCAGAATTACAATGGATGGACGGACGGGTGGATGGAGTGAGTTTTATGGCCCACCAGTCTCTGAAGGCTTTAGAATAAACGCAAAGCAAGTCACGACGTCCCTAGTTATTCACATCTTTACGAATCGCGTAGGGAGACGCGGTGGGTCAATTCTTACTCCCAACCCACAGGGGGATCGCGTAGGGAGACGCGGTGGGTCAATTCTTACCCCCAACCCACAGTCAGATTTAGGACCACATCTGGAACTACCTCAAAATGGTCGCGAAGCGTCTGTAAGCCGACGTTCACTTCGGCGTGACGTCACGTTTGGTACTTTCCGGCGGCGGCACTACATCCGGGGACAGCATTCGATCGGAGAAGGCGTGTGCAAATGGCGTTTGTTCAGACCCAACACTGTGACTGCTCTGAAAAGATGGCTCCTTACACAAATGCTTGCTGCAAAAATATCAGGCCGTAGTTCACTGTCGTTCTGAGCAAGATGAAAATGTTTTCATCAGGATTACAAGCTGGAGCAGGGAGTAGTTTGTGGTTGCTCGTTGCCACATGGAGACTGCATGTGTTGAATATCTTGCACAGCTGCAGCAAACTTTGTTACGGTCAATTGATAGACGTATCCACACATGTGCGTGTGTTCTGTATGCTCTAGCGAAATGATCAGGTGTAAACATGCTATAACTATCTACACCGTGCGGCATGAGGAAGAAAAACGCGCGTGTGCACAGGCAGCCCCAGCAGATATCGTGTGACAGCAAGCTTACAAGGCGTCCATACTCGACACAGCCAACACAAGGGAAGAAAAGAGCTTCTCAACCCCACAATTACAATGAAGTCGAAATGCCTAATCTTGAGGTGTTAGCAATAATTACGACCTTCATCTTACACGTGTACTCGGGTGGATGAGAGCTTATTTAATAACATTTCGTGCTGAGGTGAAAGCAACATAACCGACAGAATATGCTTGTGTGTAGACATGTTGGTGAGAACACGTCAAACATTTAATGCTGAGGTTATGGCGCTGTGACCTTTTGCAAGGACCTATTCACGTACACAAGTAGGTGTGAACTCCTGTGCACTTATATACATACATGTACGGACGCATAAGACGCCATTGCTGTCCCCCTGTGGGTTCGGAGTAAGAATTGACCCGCCGCGTCTCCCTACGCGATTCGTAAGAGGCGAATAACTAGGGACACCGTGACTTGCTTTGCGTTTACTCTAAAGTGATTTTCGTGCTTAATGGCCTTACATATCCTACAAAGGCTGATAGACCGTAAAACACTATCCATCCATCCAACTGCCATTGCCGTGTGTGTACGTGTCCACGCAGAGAAACTTGAGGTGCGGGGTAATGCGCTGGACTGCTGTTTTAGGCTTGTACAGAACATTGGACGCATCGTAATTCAAATACTTTGAAGTGTAGTCGCCCGCACAAATGCACCCATCGATTGAATTTCTCCGATTCAACAAGTGGGTCGGGCATCGTTATAAAAAATACTCCTTTCATGTGGTCTTTGTGCTTGTATCTTGAATCGCTGTTGCATTTTCCCCAGGAGCAGTGTCGAACCATCTTACAGCAATGAGAACGCACGCTAAGGGGTGTCCCCGGATGTTGGTAGACGTCACTCGCTTATCTATTTTTAGATCGCGCCGTTCGCTGCTTGCCTGCAGACTCTACGCCATTCTGAGGTGGTCGTAATTCTGAAAGTTGACCCTTTGGTCCAAGGATATCGACGTTGTAGTGAAGGACATTAATATTACTGTCATGTTCAATGACGACAGTCAATACCAGCAGTGAGAGTGACACTTATCCTTCTCATCCAAAATGCTCGCTCTCTGCATTGCGCTACACTTTCGGACTGGCCAACTTTTCTTGCTTAAAAATTTTTTTCAGCATACTTTTTTCTAATTCGTTGGGACAGACATTAATTAAGCTATCTGTATGTATTTGCTATGAATAATGCAAACAAGCACACTAATAAGAAGTTTAAGCGAAAAAAGATCGCTAGTCCGAAACTGCTGGAATTCATCTATCTTAATTATTTTGCTCTGAACGATGGCTAATCTGTTTTTCAATTATCTGTTTGAGTTCCAACTGGCACTGGCAGCGTCACGTTTCGAACAACGTTGCGAGCGAAGCCAGCCATTTTTGTAAGCTGCTATTAGCATTGTACTTGAGAATGCTCTGCACTTGTGTCTCGTCAATGTCAAACTGTTTGGCAAGTTGTCTCTGGCCGCGACCGGCCCTGGCTTTGATAAGGTCAACCTTCTGCTACAGTGAAAGTTCATGGCGCCTGCGCGCTGTCAATTGCAAAATAGCTACAGTGCAGTTGACTTTAAATGGCTCAAGTCCACAAATGACAAGTTTAATCCTAGCAAAAGTCATAAATCTAGTCATGATGTGAACAGTATCAGAACAGACGTGATAGCAGATAGCAAAAACGCCAGTCTCAATTCATAACTTTGAGTTGCAGTTTTCGAGGAAAAAAGATGAGCATAATACTGCATTTCTTGTTTTGATTTTTTTTAATCGGTGCTCAAGTTGAGTCTGCACTGTAGACGCCGTTGCGTAAATGAGTTCGGTCTTCCAACCATGGAAATCTTTGACTTGGTGTAGCGCCCGCAAAACAAAAAAATCATTTGGCATGACTACTGGTCGTAATTGTGAGGTTATGGTTGGATTGGGTCTGAAAACATTTGTCGTAAAACTTAATTTCGAGGTTGTCGTCATTCTGAGACTTTTTAGACGTTGAGAAGATAGGAATAATTTCGGGACTGTCAAATACCTGTAATGTTTGAGGTGGTCGTAAAACCGAGGTGGAAGTAAGGTGAGGTTTCACTGTAATGTCTTCGATTCCTCAACCTGCTGCGCTACAGCGATACCTTATTCGACGCCTTGTTCTTCCCCTAACACTGACCTGGTAGTCATTCTCGTCCGAGTAGTGGGGACAGAGGACCTCCAGCTCTGCCACCATGGGGTCGTCGAGGAGGAGGATAATCCCAGAGCGGCGAGCAAAGCGAGAGCTGTCCTCACCCGACCCCTTGAAGTGGCCCACGACGATCTTCTCCCTGACCAGTTCCTCAAGGACCACCTCCCCCGTGAAGATGTCTATGTTGCTCAGGCCAGCCATCACGCTGTCTGGAACACCATCACACACCCTGTCAGCCCGGAATCAGCCCAGTCTAAGTCTGGCATCAGCTTGGTCTCAGTCGACTCTCATCCTGGCATCAACCTGGCTTTAGCATGGAATCAGTCACACCTTGGCCTGGCGTTAACCTGAGATCAGCCTGGCATCAGAATGAGATCAGTCTGGCCTGCACTTCAGCCTGGGCTCAGCCTTTCTAGGACAGCGTTGGATAATCCCTTACGTCCTTGGCATTCATTTGTTCATTTTTACATCTAACGAGAGAGTTAGACAATCAAGAGTCATCGTCTCCTTTCTGTCAGGTGCGAAAGACTAAGAAATCCCATCTTAGCAAGTGTGGATCGTTACCCACACTTAATCCGTTCTTCTTGAACTATGGTTTCTAGTCACCATCAGTCGCTGACCAATATCACCATGACTTGTGCTTTCTCCCCTTTGTTCAATTTTGTCCTGTACACTACTATGGCACCTACTCCAGCCATTGCGCCCTTGCTACTCTACCAGCTTCTGCTGCTGCGCTCTTGCCACTAATATCTGGCTACTTCTCTTCTGCGTCCACTCTGTCCCTGGTTTCTTACCATGTATCTGGCTGCACCCTCCTCCACACTGTCTTGTCCACTACTGCCTGGCTACCACTCCCTGGCTACTCCGACCACTACCGCCTGGCCACTATCGCCTGGTCACTACCGCCTGGTCACTACTGCCTGGTCACTACTGCCTGGTCACCACTGCCTGGTCACTACTGCCTGGTCACTACTGCCTGGTCACCACCACCTGGTCACTACTGCCTGGTCACTACTGCCTGGTCACTACTAACTGGTCACTACTGCCTAGTCACTGCCTAGTCATCACCGCCTGGTCACTACTGCCTGGTCACTACTGCCTGGTCACTACTGCCTGGTCACTACTGCCTGGTCACCACTGCCTGGTCACTACTGCCTGGTCACTACTGCCTGGTCACTGCCTAGTCACCACCGCCTGGTCACCACCGCCTGGTCACCACCGCCTGGTCACTACTGCCAGGTCACTACTGCCTGGTCACCACTGCCTGGTCACTACTGCCTGCCTGGTCACCACTGCCTAGTCACCACCGCCTGGTCACTACTGCCTGGTCACTACTGCCTGGTCACTACTGCCTAGTCACCACTGCCTAGTCACCACCGCCTGGTCACTACTGCCTGGTCACTACATCCTGGTCACTACTGCCTGGTCACTACCGCCTGGTCACCACTGCCTGGTCACTACTGCCTGGTCACTACTGCCTAGTCACCACCGCCTGGTCACCACCGCCTGGTCACCACCGCCTGGTCACTACTGCCAGGTCACTACTGCCTGGTCACCACTGCCTGGTCACTACTGCCTGGTAACTACTGCCTGGTCACCACTGCCTAGTCACCACCGCCTGGTCACTACTGCCTGGTCACTACTGCCAGGTCACTACTGCCTGGTGACTACTGCCTGGTCACTACTGCCTGGTCACTACTGCCTGGTCACCACTGCCTGGTCACTACTGCCTGGTCACCACCGCCTGGTCACTACTGCCTGGTCACTACTGCCTAGTCACCACTGCCTAGTCACCACCGCCTGGTCACTACTGCCTGGTCACTACTGCCTGGTCACTACTGCCTGGTCACTACCGCCTGGTCACCACTGCCTGGTCACTACTGCCTGGTCACTACTGCCTGGTCACCACTGCCTGGTCACCACTGCCTGGTCACTACTGCCTGGTGACTACTGCCAGGTCACTACTGCCTGGTGACTACTGCCTGGTCACTACTGCCTGGTCACCACCGCTTGGTCACTACTGCCTGGTCACTACTGCCTGGTCACTACTGCCTAGTCACCGCTGCCTAGTCACCACTGCCTAGTCACTACCGCCTAGTCACCACTGCCTAGTCACCACCGCCTGGTCACTACTGCCTGGTCACTACTGCCTGGTCACTACTGCCTGGTCACTACCGCCTGGTCACCACTGCCTGGTCACTACTGCCTGGTCACTACCGCCTGGTCACCACTGCCTGGTCACTACTGCCTGGTCACTACTGCCTAGTCACCACCGCCTGGTCACCACCGCCTGGTCACCACCGCCTGGTCACTACTGCCAGGTCACTACTGCCTGGTCACCACTGCCTGGTCACTACTGCCTGGTAACTACTGCCTGGTCACCACTGCCTAGTCACCACCGCCTGGTCACTACTGCCTGGTCACTACTGCCAGGTCACTACTGCCTGGTGACTACTGCCTGGTCACTACTGCCTGGTCACTACTGCCTGGTCACCACTGCCTGGTCACTACTGCCTGGTCACCACCGCCTGGTCACTACTGCCTGGTCACTACTGCCTAGTCACCACTGCCTAGTCACCACCGCCTGGTCACTACTGCCTGGTCACTACTGCCTGGTCACTACTGCCTGGTCACTACCGCCTGGTCACCACTGCCTGGTCACTACTGCCTGGTCACTACTGCCTGGTCACCACTGCCTGGTCACCACTGCCTGGTCACTACTGCCTGGTGACTACTGCCAGGTCACTACTGCCTGGTGACTACTGCCTGGTCACTACTGCCTGGTCACCACCGCTTGGTCACTACTGCCTGGTCACTACTGCCTGGTCACTACTGCCTAGTCACCGCTGCCTAGTCACCACTGCCTAGTCACTACCGCCTAGTCACCACTGCCTAGTCACCACCGCCTGGTCACTACTGCCTGGTCACTACTGCCTGGTCACTACTGCCTGGTCACTACCGCCTGGTCACCACTGCCTGGTCACTACTGCCTGGTCACTACTGCCTGGTCACCACTGCCTGGTCACCACCGCTTGGTCACTACTGCCTGGTCACTACCGCCTGGTCACCACTGCCTGGTCACCACTGCCTGGTCACTACTGCCTGGTCACTACTGCCTGGTCACCACGGCCTAGTCACCACCGCTTGGTCACTACTGCCTGGTCACTACTGCCTGGTCACTACTGCCTGGTCACCACTGCCTGGTCACTACTGCCTGGTCACTACTGCCTGGTCACCACGGCCTAGTCACCACAGCTTGGTCACTACTGCCTGGTCACCACTGCCTGGTCACTACTGCCTGGTCACTACTGCCTGGTCACTACTGCCTGGTCACTACTGCCTGGTCACTACTGCCTGGTCACTACTGCCTGGTCACTACCGCCTGGTCACCACTGCCTGGTCACTACTGCCTGGTCACTACTGCCTGGTCACCACTGCCTGGTCACCACCGCTTGGTCACTACTGCCTGGTCACTACCGCCTGGTCACCACTGCCTGGTCACCACTGCCTGGTCACTACTGCCTGGTCACTACTGCCTGGTCACCACGGCCTAGTCACCACCGCTTGGTCACTACTGCCTGGTCACTACTGCCTGGTCACTACTGCCTGGTCACCACTGCCTGGTCACTACTGCCTGGTCACTACTGCCTGGTCACCACGGCCTAGTCACCACCGCTTGGTCACTACTGCCTGGTCACCACTGCCTGGTCACTACTGCCTGGTCACTACTGCCTGGTCACTACTGCCTGGTCACTACTGCCTGGTCACTACTGCCTGGTCACTACTGCCTGGTCACTACTGCCTGGTCACTACTGCCTGGTCACCACGGCCTAGTCACCACCGCTTGGTCACTACTGCCTGGTCACCGTCACTACTGCCTGGTCACCACGGCCTAGTCACCACCGCTTGGTCACTACTGCCTGGTCACTACTGCCTGGTCACCGCTGCCTAGTCACCACTGCCTGGTCACTACTGCCTGGTCACTACTGCCTGGTCACTACTGCCTAGTCACCACCCCCTGGTCACCACCGCCTGGTGACTACTGCCTGGTGACTACTGCCTGGTCACTACTGCCTGGTCACTACCGCTTGGTCACTACTGCCAGGTCACTACTGCATGGTCACTACTGCCAGGTCACCACTGCATGGTCACTACTGCCAGGTCACCACTGCCTAGTCACCACCGCCTGGTCACTACCGCCTGGTCACTACTGCCTGGTTACTACTGCCTGGTGACTACTGCCTGGTCACTACTGCCTGGTGACTACTGCCTGGTCACTACTGCCTGGTGACTACTGCCTGGTCACTACTGCCTGGTGACTACTGCCTGGTCACTACTGCCTGGTCTCTTTTGCCTGGTCACTACTGCCTGGTGACTACTGCCTGGTCACTACTGCCTGGTGTCTACTGCCTGGTCACTACTGCCTGGTGTCTACTGCCTGGTGACTAGTGCCTGGTGTCTACTGCCTGGTGACTTCTGCCTGGTGACTACTGCCTGGTGACTTCTGCCTGGTGACTTCTGCCTGGTGTCTACTGCCTGGTGTCTACTGCCTGGTGACTACTGCCTGGTGACTTCTGCCTGGTGACTACTGCCTGGTGTCTACTGCCTGGTGACTACTGCCTGGTGTCTACTGCCTGGTGACTTCTGCCTGGTGACTACTGCCTGGTGTCTACTGCCTGGTGTCTACTGCCTGGTGACTACTGCCTGGTGACTACTGCCTGGTGACTACTGCCTGGTGTCTACTGCCTGGTGACTACTGCCTGGTGTCTACTGCCTGGTGACTACTGCCTGGTGTCTACTGCCTGGTGACTTCTGCCTGGTGTCTACTGCCTGGTGTCTACTGCCTGGTGACTACTGCCTGGTGACTACTGCCTGGTCACTACTGCCTGGTGTCTACTGCCTGGTGACTACTGCCTGGTGTGTACTGTCTGGTGACTAGTGCCTGGTGTCTACTGCCTGGTGTCTACTGCCTGGTGACTACTGCCTGGTGTCTACTGCCTGGTGACTTCTGCCTGGTGACTACTGCCTGGTGACTTCTGCCTGGTGACTTCTGCCTGGTGACTTCTGCCTGGTGTCTACTGCCTGGTGACTACTGCCTGGTGACTAGTGCCTGGTGTCTACTGCCTGGTGACTAGTGCCTGGTGTCTACTGCCTGGTGACTTCTGCCTGGTGACTTCTGCCTGGTGACTACTGCCTGGTGACTTCTGCCTGGTGACTACTGCCTGGTGTCTACTGCCTGGTGTCTACTGCCTGGTGTCTACTGCCTGGTGACTAGTGCCTGGTGTCTACTGCCTGGTGTCTACTGCCTGGTGTCTACTGCCTTGTGTCTACTGCCTGGTGACTACTGCGTGGTGACTACTGCCTGGTGACTAGTGCCTGGTGACTACTGCCTGGAGACTACTGCCTGGTGACTACTGCGTGGTGACTACTGCCTGGTGACTACTGCTTGAAACTACTGCCTGGTGTCTACTGCCTGGTGACTAGAGCCTGGTGACTACTGCCTGGTGACTTCTGCCTGGTGACTAGTGCCTGGTGACTACTGCCTGGTGACTTCTGCCTGGTGACTACTGCCTGGAGACTACTGCCTGGTGACTACTGCCTGGTGACTACTGCCTGGTGACTACTGCCTAGTGACTACTACCTGGTGACTACTGCGTGGTGATTACTGCTTGGATACTACTGCCAGGTAAGTATTGTGTGGACACTACTGCCTGGTCACCACTACCTTGTCACTACTGTGGCCATTCTCATTCCCATGCTGCTCTCTGTAATCGTGCCCACTCATCACCATATGCCTGCCTCATCGTCTTTGCCTTATCCTCTTTGCCTTTTTGTGTCATTGGCTCTTATGTCTGTCCACCCTTCACCAGTAATCTAATGATGACCGTTTGGCATGTGTTGTT
>JAWQFJ010034110.1:7500-20000 GCA_034096865.1 Theodoxus fluviatilis | reverse complement strand
CAGCAGCCTGGTGTTGTGATTTCATTTCTACTCCTCGATCTCCACGGTTTCCTTCAGAGGGTCCAATGCCACGGCCACTTTGAACCTGGACAGTGCTATCAAGACACTGACCAGGGTTCGGGAAAAGAAACTGAGGCACACCTCACATTATGACTTCCTGTCAGTGTGTGTGCAGAACAGTGTCATTTCAAAAGGCATGAGGACTATATTTCAGAGAGATGCATTTTCCAATTCTAACTTCCTTCACAGATTTTGTGGAAAACCCTCTCAACTGGGCAAATCAAGATATCATTTTAGCTTGCAGAGATGCATAAAACACCCTCATGAAGCAGCAAGATATCTTAATCCATGAGGCATTGTCTGAAGCTCTCCAGTTGACAAACTACCAAGAGATTATCTTTGCGTGAAGTTCCAAGTTTTCAAACGTGAGCTGAACAAGAAAAAGAAGAAGAAACTGAAACATCTTTTCGTACAGCACAGAGGCCGCGACACGCCCGAGTACAAGACTACAAAGCATTTGAGCACAGTAGAACACCTGCTCCTGATGTTCTAACCAGGAGGAGACGCAACTGTAGATTCAGAAGAAATAATTTTGAAACAGGCGATCCATTACTAAAGCGAGAATCTCTCAACGACAACACAGTGGTCAACCTATCCCATGTGCCCCTTACCCAAAACCAGTGTGAGCTTTTTGCCTTGGGTCCCATGTTTTCTCCCACCCTTCAGTCTTTGCTCTATTGGCAACTATCAGAGAACGTGACTGAGGGATCCAGAAGACTGAGACTTAAAGAGTGTTTCTACGACTCTGAGGACGATGATGATGAAACTAATCGGGAGATTCCAAGATTCTACAAAAAGAAAGGACACACACACACACACACACACACACACACACACACACACACACACCTTGGGGAGAGATGACGCCCTGGACGAATTGTTACAGATCTTCAGAGACGCATTGATCATTATCAAAGTCAGAGATAACTTGAGTACTGTCACCGCAACGCCCGTCGGGAAATTCCGCCAAGTGGTGTCTACCCTTAAAATCCCTATCAGCTCGGCCGACAAAGGTGGAGCTATTGTGGTCCAAGACATGGAAGACTACGTCGTCCAACGGCAGCTCAAAGAGCTCCATTCATAATACACCTTTGAAGAAGGACCTAACATCGTCCATCGCCAAAAAATCGAATGAACCGGTCAATATGTTACACAAGGATAATCTCATCGATGATAACACTCACCGATGGGCTCTCATTGACCCCAGTAAGGTGAGATGCCATCAGCTGTACCTCTTGCCAAAGATCCATAAATCCTTGGTAAACCCACTCAGCAGAACTAAAGTGTCTGATGTCCAGGAACCAACGGACGGTTGTCGACATTGGTCGACTACTGGCTACAAGAACATGTAAAGACAATTCCCAGTTACATCAAGGATACCACAGCAATGCAAATCTTCCAGGAATCCAACGATAAGCATGACCCTTTTTCTGCCAACACAAAGCTAGTTATGATCGATGTTATTTCACTCTACAGAAACATACCGCATGATGAACTTCTCACAGCCACGCGTGTTTTCTTCAGTTCACCTAGCAGCAGGTTACATGCTCGGGTTTCCCCCCACAGAATGGATTATCCAAACAGCGGAACACGCTTTGAGCAACAGCGTGTTCCAGTCTGACCAACAGCTGTACCGCCAACAGTTTGTAACTGCCATGGGGACCCCTATGGCCCCGTCAGCTGCCAACGTTTTGATGTGCTATTGGAGTCCTCCTTTCTGTCCAACAGTCCCGTCCCTGTTGATGGAACATTGTGGAAAATATTTTTAGACGACATATTCTTCCTTTGGATGGGGACATCGGAGAACCTAACTTCTTTACCACCTTCAGCAACTCGGCCCATCAGGCAATAAAATTCACCCACAGTCCATCATCCCATAATCTTTCATTTGTGGGCAATGTAATCAGTTTAAAAGATGGTTACCTGGAGACTGACCTCCACACCAAAGAAACAGATTCTCATGCTTATCTAGCGGCAGTGTCCTGCTCCCCCCCACCCACCCCACCCCCCACCCCCACTCCCCGTCACATCAACCAAAGTATGCTCTTCAGACAGTTTGGGCGTTTAAAAAGAATATGCTCCAACAACACCTTCGAGAATTGCTGTGACACCATGAAGTTATAGTTCAAACAACTGGGCTACAGGGCCACAATCATCCTGGGGCCGGTTGCTCAACAAATGCCTACCTGCCAGCTAATTTAGTGTCAGTTAGTGACTAGTTGCAAGGTAACTAGCTAGCAGTTAGGGACACTATCTATCGGAGTTGCACAGCGTCAATTTAACTGAAAGCTAGTTACCTTGAAGCTAACGCGAGTAGCTGAATGTTAGTTCTGCTACGTCACAAGGTAATAAAGAGAGCTTTTTCATTGGTTAGTTGATGAATGCAACGAGCTATTTGATTGGGTGGGTTGGGGATTTTCCACACGGAAGGAGGCGAACGCACAGCGTCAGCGAGAGAGTTGATACGAGCCCAGCCAAGCTTCGCGCACTTTATGTATACCTGACGCGTGGACCTCAGCGACACCAGGAAAGATTATAAATACATTGTAATTGTCGTCGAACCTTCCTTTGGCTGTGTTTATAATACAACTATCTTCAGTTTTCGCGTCTTTCAGACAGCTTACCAGATTATCGGCAATGGATCAATCTCGAGAAGGATTGTGTTGCTTTTGACTGGTAACAAAATTTTACCGCCAAAAGCACGGTAAATGAATTAAACCTCGTGTAGATTATGAGCAACTAGCGGGTACCCTTGCTACGCACTGCTGATGTGTGAATATTTTATAGCATGTTTACATACAAACTCTGACTTGGAAATACCAAACACATTGATAATAAAAGAAGAGTAAGTACTGTTACATGTTGAAAACTGCATTAAAATAATAAAAAAAATAAAACTTTTCCGGGGTTCGAACCCAATGACTTTGGGACTTGCGAGTGTTTACAGTCCCGCGCTTTATCCCCCACGTCTACTGACTCACATGACATCATAGCGAGTCGTTAACGTATATATATGATCCGCGTTGGTCCACCAAAAATGCGAGCATAGGACGAAGGCCGACTCAAACTTACGAGGACCTAAAAAAGTCACTTCGAAGTCAAATTTGATCACGAAAAATACCCTACTACCCCTTCCCAACCGTCCCAACTCCACAAAGGATCAAAGCGATCTCGATACACCCGATTTCGTCTCTGATATCGCTGACGAAAACTCTAGTGAATGATCGCCGCCATGTTTACCTTCCAACTAAGGGACTTTAGAGCTGCTCCGACCACCTCTAAATTATTCCCGCTAACTTAGCTGTCAGGTAGTCAAACTGGCGCACGAGCAACCCAGTTAAGCTATCCGGCGCTGATTTAGCTGGTAGGTTGCGTTTTAGCTGACAGCTAGCCGATAACGGCTTGTTGAGCAACCGGCCCCAGGAAGCCAGGTACAAAGTCGGGGCCATTTCTCGCCGACAACTGCTGCAATACAACAAGAAATCCGCATAACAAACACCTTTTGTGGTCGCCCATCAGCCATTGAATTCTCCACTGTGACAATGGCTGGGCGACCTTTATTCATCCACCCTGCAGACACGTGACACAAAGGCTGGGGCCGCACCCTTGCCTCTCATTGTCGGAGAACGTACGTGCAGGTAACTGCACGCCTTGCTAATGCCAAGCAGGCTACCTGCAGTGACTGACAAGGTAACGTACGTGCAGGTAACTGCACGCCTTGCTAATGCCATGCAGGATACCTGCAGTGACTGACAAGGTACCTGGTTGTTTCAAGTATCGCAAACAATATGTCCTCTGTAGGCACCATTTTGTTGAAACCACCACTTTCAGTAGTTCCCAAACTAATGATGTTTTCACCATATGATCAAAAATGACATGTGAAACCCCACACGTTATCTACTTTGTCTACTGCTACACCTGCTCAATACATTGGTGAAGCACATAACATACTCAAAGTGCGATCTTATTCACACTGGTCCAACACAGAGCAAAGATCAGACCCATGCAAATTAATCAACGAACACTTCAACAAACCTGATGACAGCACGCTGAACATGAGATGGGTCGCGTTGGAGAAGATAAATGCAGACAAACGTGACATGCGCAAAAAAAGATAAACTTTCTGGATGAAAACAACTGCGCATGATATACCGCTTTGGACTGAACGTCCTTAAGTAATCGCTGTTTGCTACGGGGAGATTCATTTGTAAGGGGGTTGAAGGGTGTGTTTGTGCGTGCGCGTGTGTATGTGTGGGTGTGTGGGTGATTGTAGGTTTTGATAGCAGGAAGGTTAGTTTGTAAGGGGTTCTGTGGCAGAGTCGCTTGCGAGTGTGGGGTTCTTGGTGGCCGGGAACCTTGAAAGTGCATAATTTGCGGTCTCAGTGGCAGGGGCATATGCATGGGTTTTACTGATTGTGTGTGCGTGCGTGCGTGCGTGTGTGCGTGCATGCGTGTGTGTGTGTGTGTGTAAGTGAGCGTGCGTGCGTACATGCAAGCATGTGCGTGTGTGTGTATGTGTGGCAGGGGTAACTGCATGGGCTTTACAGATTGCGTGTGTGCGTGCGTGCGTGCGTGTGTGTGTGTGTGTGTGTGTGCGTGTGTGTGTGCCTGTGAGTGCGTGCGTGCATGCAAGAATGTGTGGGTGCGTGTGCGTGTGTGTGTCTGTATGTGTGTGTGTATGTGTGGCAGTGGCAACTGCATGGGCTTTACTGATTGTGTGTGCGTGCGTGCGTGCGTGCATGCGTGTGTGTGTGTGTGTAACGGATCGTGCGTGCGTACATGCAAGCATGTGCGTGTGCGTGTGTGTGTGTGTCTGTATGTGTGTGTTTGTGTATGTGTGGCAGGGGCAACTGCATGGGCTTTACTGATTACGTGTGTGCGTGCGTGCGTGCGTGCGTGTGTGTGTGTGTGTGTGTGTGTGTGTGCGTGTGTGAGTGCGTGCGTGCATGCAAGAATATGTGGGTGCGTGTGAGTGTGTGTGTCTGTGTCTGTATGTGTGTGTTTGTGTATGTGTGGCAGGGGCAACTGCATGGGCTTTACTGATTGTGTGTGCGTGCGTAGGTGCGAGCGTGCGTGCGTGTCTGTGTGCGTGTGTGACTGCGTGCGTGCATGCAAGAATGTGTGGGTGCGTGTGCATGTGTGTGTCTGTATGTGTGTATTTGTGTATTTGTGCGTGCGTGCGTGCGCGCGCGCGCGCGTGTGTGTGTGTGTGTGTGATTCTGTCGGACTGTCCATTTGACCGCCTTCATCTGGAAAGAGTAACACACCAATATGGTTGCCTGCTTGCCAGTCGGGTGGGCGGGTAATAGAAATAATAATACATTCTTTTTTTTTCGTCCTTGACCCTCGCTGCCTCCCTCTCCCTTACCCCGCCCCTTCCCCTGCCATCCCCTCTCCCTCCCCCATTCCCACCTCCACCACGCAAAGTTTGCTCGTACTTCCTTCACCCCTACAAATAATGCGCAAACAATCCAACAGCCTGACTCATTGCTAGGCGTACTTGAAGAAAGTCACTTCCTAGTTGCCCGAAAGCATTCGTAACACAAACTCGTCAGAGATAATGATATCAAATTTGTTTCTGGGTCCGACAAAGAATAGGGAGTCAGGTGAGCCGGGAGTGGAGGTCTGAAATTCTAGAGACACTAGGACCTGGCTTGGCGTGTCACTGGAAAGGTAACCATTAATCTTCACACAGACAAGTGCACGGTGTTTAAACAAAGAAAGTGGAATAACATCAATCATACCTGGTTCACCATAAACGTAGAGCTGAACTAACTAACCCTTTGGAGAGAATAACCACTTGTTAGTGAATCCGAATAACAGACGGTTCGTAAATCATTCAAGTGCATTCAGAAAAGTCATGTCATCAACGAATGTGTTTGAACAGGTTCGGTGAGCGTAGCAGACTATGTTTGTGAGAATATGCCTTTTTGAAAACAAAATTTCTTCAACAGAATGAAGTACAAAGCATACAAATATGATTGTATGTAAGGACCCTATACATGTATAGAGGTTGTTCATGGGACTGTCATGCTGGTAACAGCTCACACCATTTGGTTTGAAAGTTCTCTAGATTATCTTGGATTCTGGCAGAACATTTTCAGTGTCTAAAAGTACATGCACGTGCAGAAGAAAGTCTTGTCAACCAGGAGCGGTACCCTGAATGTTTGTGTAGGAAATATGTGACCTAATCTAGTAAAATGTACAGAAAGTCGGGACTGAAGATTTTGATTTATCGGTATCTTAAAAAAATAAAAAAGCTAGAGCTTTAAATTGGAGCAAGAAATAGAGATCTCGAACAATGCAGACGGAAGTTACAGCAGATTGTAGTCTCTCCACCCGGAAGTTAGTCATGTTTAGAAAACAGCCGTTGAAGTTGACAGAGGAGTGAGTGTAAAACGTCCTTAGCAGCGAGGGGTCAAATGCGTTTTACAATGGTATTTTACAACGGGAGTATACGTGAGTGGGCAAAGAGAGCCTAGGGAAGACTGACAATTTCAGAATTTACGAAAGATGCACCAATTACGATGTCATGGGAGATTAGAATATTCGATACAACCCACGCAGTATCGATGGTTTTCCGACCGACGGGAAAAGTGAAACACGTCTCTAAAACTTTGAATTAAACCATTATTTAGGCCGTCATTATCTTTAAAACTTTCGGAGAGGCCA
This sequence comes from Theodoxus fluviatilis, assembly GCA_034096865.1. NCBI lineage: Eukaryota > Metazoa > Mollusca > Gastropoda > Cycloneritida > Neritidae > Theodoxus > Theodoxus fluviatilis. The sequence goes on along the minus strand of JAWQFJ010034110.1, from coordinate 13,268 downwards.
CAGAAATGATTTCAGAAGTAAGAAAGAGCTCAAACAATTTCGACAATGATAAGGTTAGAAACTTCCCTCGCATTTTCTGGCGTTTCGCTCCAATGAGTGTGTGTACTTTTTGTTGGTCGCGGTCACGTATGTCCTTTGATAAGCAGTATGATGCTGGTTACTGCGGAACATTCCTGACTTCGCTCTACACAGTCCGTTGCAGCTGGACACAGCCATCTTTCTGTTGCACTTTCAATTAGAGCAGGTGTATATATTTGTCTCCGTAAGGCGTTACTGTATTTCTAACCAACAACAGTCACAGCAGAGACATGGCAAAACGATAAGGTGTCTTCTTGGATTGTTTTCATTTTAAACAGGAGGGTTTTAGTTGGGAATATACGGTGAAGAATTTTGATTTGGGACTCTCTCAGGCGTCACATTAAATGGAAGAAGGAAGTATTTCCTCCAAGTTAGGTTGGCTACGTTTAACTATCTCTCCTAAGTACATATACAGGTTGGTTGGATATTTTCCTCTGCAACGTAGTTATTGCTAAGTTAAAAAATATACTCTTTTGAGAATGTTTTCAGTGGAAAGTTATCAGTAGGATACCGCATGTATTGGAATCTCTCTGTACTCCGCTGTTCCTACGTAAGCGTCTCCATAAACGTAGAACGATTCCTCGTAACTCTGTGTACCGCAAGGACTCCCCACACATTCCGCACTGTTGTATGTTTCCATCAAGCGTCTTCTCCGTACCATTGAGAGAAAGTGCATGTGTATCCCTACAACGCATCATGCCGGCATCAGAGCAACTCTGTATTAAGACAGAAATGTCCCCCAAAGTTTGGATTTTTTTGTTTAGCGACTTGTTAGAAACCTCCTCTGGTAGAATTTTACTTCCGTGTTTCAGAATAAACTTATTTTATGCCGTCACCACTTGCATCCAAAGTGATTTTTGTCTCATATCTGGATCTTTTTATACACTCAGCTGTTTCGACAAATGCATCTGTATTTATGATTTCCCTGCGCGTGATGTTAAGCTCCGAATTTATTCCGTTTTAGCACTCGATGATTCTCACATTTAAACACACTTATTACATTCAATCTCTTAAATTCATAGTGCTGTGTGATAAAATTTAGTTTTTTTCCCCCGACCTATGGAAGTAAAACAGATCATTTTGGGTCTCCTTCAGATAGCTGTCTGGCGGTCTTCATATGTTCATAAGGATATAAGTTAATTAATTAATTGAGAGAGAGAGAGAGAGAGAGAGAGAGAGAGAGGCAGAGACAGAAACAGAGAGATAGGGAGAGAAAGAAAGAAAGAAGACAGAGAGACAGAGAGACAGAGAGAGAGAGAGACAGAGAGAGACAGAGAAAGGTAAATATATACATATATATTTAACCGTGGTCAATTTGCAACGTAATCTTAAATGTCTACATCTCCGCATATGTAGATTTTGAAAACTCGCTTTAATATGCCCCTGTGGTCGACATCAATCATTCCCAGCAAATTATTTGTGAAAGTTATCCCTAGGATGTTGTAGGACTGGTTTGTCGAGTGCAGCTTTTTATTGCTCTACTGTCGTAAAATACAACTCGTCTTTGCTTCAGTCGAGATTGCCTTTGTCTTTTTTTTATCTTGGCCTTTGGTTACGTTTTTCTCTATATAACTCTAGCGTCCGTAGGAGTGTTCATAGAGATAAACGACAAATTCATCATTACTCATTTGAATACCCCTTATACTACTGTTTCCTTTTACTGGGTAGAAACGTGATTTGTGGCCAGTTTGTATCACATAATTGCTAACATTTTTTATGAGTGTTCTCACACAACGAGCGTTAATGGAGTCTCCAAAACCAAATGATTCAATCTCAAGTGCAAGCTCCCATGATATAGTTCCACATGCCTTTTCTAAATTCTCGTTGAGTATCAGTTCTTTTTTTGTTTTGGTAGTTGTGTGTATTACATCATGTAATGACCTAACATTCTGTCCATTGTAAGTTCTTTTGATAAACATATATCGCTCTACACTACTTATCTATAGCATGACTCATTTGATTCTGTCAGCAATACATGACGATGTTAAATTGCAAATATGTTCAGCCAGTTTTCGCTAGTTGTGCTCTGGCATACTATCCTTCGGCATACAAGTAACAACTCCTTGCTTCTGTTTCATGTAGAGTCCACCTCTCTCATTTTCCCCCTTAACTGTCCAGTAAATGTGAAGAGCTCTCCAGTAGATCCCACCTGTAACCGGCGTCATGTTGTTTGTCATGTCATTACGCTGCTGTGAGTGTGAGGCCCTCGTATGATGTAGACCCTTCTATTTGTTGCATGATTTCAACCGCTTTTTTCTGAAACTTTTTGAACAAAATTTATGGGTAGTTTGTTATTCTGTAATCGTTCCTACTTCCATAAAATTTGTCACAAATTTTTTTTGTCCTCAAGTACATCATCTGAGTTTTAGAATTCTCTCCCATCATCTAGATGTGATTTATACATTTTCATATCTTTGCAGTGCATCTTTTTAACGTTTGGGAAATACTAGGTACTCTTCTTGCCTTTTTCGTACTACTCAACATTTGATCTTGCCAATACTCCCTCAGTTTACTGTTCTTCTAGAGCTCCTAGTTTGTTTGCTTCTCTGCCACATTACTAATTTGTCTGGACAATTTTGCAGTACAACATCCACTTCCACCTCTAAAGTTTCTATCATTTTGACAAGCTCATTTTCCTCTTCCTCTTTTTTCTTCCCTCTGCACTCCTTGGGGTATCTTATTGTCTTTTCTCTGATCACCTTGAGTAAACAGTCTGCAAAAAAGCCTATATGAAATTGTTACTTGCATTTTTCCAGTATTAGTTATTTTCATATTCCTCGGTCATAGGGTGTCGCTGCGTATTTTTCTACAGCTTGTGAGATGGTGTCCTTTACTAGTTCTACTATTTTTTCTTCTCATGAAGAGAATGTCCAGAAACCTATGCCACCCCCACTCGCACTCTTTATCACCCCTTCCCCCACCCTACCCATCCACACATGGAATGACAGACAAACAGATAACATTGGGGCAGCACGTGCACTAAACTCTCATACAAAATGAAAGACAAGTTCATGGAATTCCGAAACCCTACCAGGCAAGACACGGCCATAAACATCTTTTGCAATAGTAACATAAGAACAAACATACAAACAAAACAAGTTTAACCTCACTCCCTTTCTCAAAATGTTATGTAATGCACTAACATAGATATCATCAATACCGACACATATAGATTACTGGTCAAAATATCACATTTATTAAATCAATGCTTGCTTTGCTCATTTCACTCACATTAAAGTGTAGATCGAAACAAAAATAAGTTCTTGCTCAGAACAACATGAAAACAGCTTATGACAGGATTTAACATTAACACTGAATGCAAACGCAAGATGCGTTAATGTAAAAAGGTGGGGACATCTATTCAAAACATTACGCTCATTGCAAGAGTATGAAAGAGAAATAAGACACACACAAAAGACTACAGTAATGTTCACTGAAGTACAAAGTTCAGACAGAGGTCGTGGCAGATGTAGGTATATCAAATCAAATATCACAGGTACAAATATCATAGGTTTTACTAAAATTGCTCAGATTAAGTCGAACCATTTTTGGTGGTTCTTTTTTAAATACATTTTTTATAACCCAGACTTCTCAGTGAAACATCCACATTTAATATCTGTACACAATCTGAAATCGTTGCTCTAAAACTCGAATATTCCACAGAAGAACAAATAATTAATTACCCACATAGTGCTTTTTACCATACAAAAATTATGGAAAACATTTTGCTTTGAACAAAAATTAAGTTTCCCTATCTAGGACGGACAAAATATGTTAAAGGTAAATTTTCTCAAAAGCTTTTGTGGTTTGAAACTGTTGATGCACTGATAAGACATTATTTCCGTTCGTAATGTTTCTGGGTATGCGATTTGAGCCTAATAAGAGGTCTAAAGTGTTAGGTTAAAAAAATATCGTTGCCTTTTAAGATATACTTGGTGAGGATTCTTGGACAAACCCATTTTACTCACAGTGAAAATTTACTGGGTTATACCTTTTTCGTTTTTGAGCATGTACAACAAAACGAGCGGGTCAACAAATTCAGGAAATGAAAACACGAGTAATCGATTAATTTAACAAATAAGCAAATGCTCAACATACTAAAGGGATAGAAAGGGAAAGTTCATGTTCAACAAAGTTATTAGTTTAGATACGCATTGTCACACTGAAATAAGTCTTTGGAAATAGGCGATCTACAACTGAGCGTACATTTTTGGTACCGGTGTGTTTGATTATTTTCGCTCATGGGAAATACAAAAATTCAGTAGTAGCCAGCTGACTCGCTAAAGCCTTACAACAATTCAGTTTGCATTCTAATCACTTACGGGTTCCCAGTTTTACCCTGAAATCAACTCCAAGAGCCAAGCATGACTGAACCCTGCAATGGCTAGGGGTGGGGCGTGAGGTTTGACCACTGGACAAGCGTCCTTGCTGGGATGGTCAGTGCCTTTCTAGGCTCAACACTACCCCTATGTGTAACCCACACATCAATGGCATAATGTCGGTCTAAAACACACAAAGGGGGAAAACAGCAGAAGACACCACTCACGCATTCAGATATGCAGTCTCGGCCATCTGCACGGGATTACATCTAGCACTGTACCAGTGCATAACGTGTGTGGCGTTTGTAACTAGAGGACACTGGGACAGTGCACCGATGCATCAGACACGATAACACGCTATCAAAGTACTCGCCCAGAAACAGGTTGCCCGGACTGGCCTCGTTGGCTTGTTCAGAGTCCTCCCCCAATCGTAAGGCACGAAGGATATGACAGTGTGTACAACGTGTGGTGCACCAGCCGTTCTCTAGCAGAGGCTAGTGACAGTGACCCGCAGATCTACGGAAACTACAGCCCTTTTGAAACCGACAACTGTCTCTACATCAAATCAAAATAGGCAATGCAGGTCCACTCACCTGTTCGCTCGCTGTCGCACCGCCCACCCGAGTCGCCCGTGACATGAGCCTGCGGGGAGAATCGCACCCGCCCGCCTGACTGCAGGCGTACCCGATTTACTTCCTGGATTCGTAGGGACAACAAACACCGCGAAACGTTTTGCGAGCGTGGAGAGTCCAAAGTACCCCTGTTGCAGGTTACGTGGTCTGCGTCAAGGTCAGAATCTGAACACCGTCTTCAGGGGAGTTTTCTTGTGCCTGTATGGTTTCTCCAGTTCGCCCGTACCCACTCTAAATAGCGGACATGAGCCCACCCCAGTAGGTCACATGCTTCGAGGCAGTCGCGCTGAAACACATCAAAGTTGAAGGGCACCCCCAAACAAAGTTGTGAAGGCAGGAACAAACACGACGCTTACTATTTTATTCCAGAAGCCCTGTTCGGCGACTCCACATGCGCAGAAAAGTACTCACGCGCTGCTGTGTTGGAGTGAAAAATGGATTTCATTGTACATGATTACACATGCTTATCTCACTTCTCTTCGATCGGTACCTTTGAAGATGTCATGAACACCACGCTGTCTTAAAAAAACACGTGTTTACGTGTCGTCTGCTTACTCCACATGCAATATGATGTGCTTGTGTCCTGTGCGTTGAGGTATTTTCGAAAATAACAGTTCTTCAAAGTGTTCGAGTATTTCAAGATACTGTTTTGGTTGTATAGATATTGGAGTGTCTCTGATTTTATGTGTCTGTTAGTGTAAATATTATCAGACTGGTCATGAAATCGTGAAGTTTTGTA
>JAWQFJ010034110.1:0-5000 GCA_034096865.1 Theodoxus fluviatilis | reverse complement strand
TGCGTGTGCGTGCCTGTTTGTGTATGCGTGTGTGTGCGTGCCTGTTTGTGTATGTGTGTGTGTGCGTGCCTGTTTGTGTGTGCGTGCCTGTTTGTGTGTGCGTGCGTGTGCGTGCCTGTTTGTGTATGCGTGAGTGTGCGTGCCTGTTTGTGTATGCGTGTGCGTGCGTGCCTGTGTGTATGCGTGTGTGTGCATGCCTGTTTGTGTTTGCGTGTGTGTGCGTGCCTGTTTGTGTATGCATGCGTGTACCCATTATGTGTGCGACACTGTGTATTCGCGGTGTTTATGCGCACACTTGTAGGGCCTACATGTGTATGTGCTCGAGCGTGCATGCGTGCGTTTGTGTGTATGTGTGTGAGCGTGTGCGTGTGTATGCGTGCGTGCGTGCAATTGTGCGCGAGCGAGCGCGTGCAGTATACATTATGTGTGTGTCTGTATGTGTGCATTTAAGTGGTTGAAAACTGCAAATGGTTGCAGGTATTTTGTCTTCCTCTATACATTATCCTTTTTGCAGCCACTGTTCGACAGTCAGGTGATTGACAAGAATACATTGTGGACTCACCGATCCAGCGGCTTTCAACCAATTCAAAGTCTAATCCTGCGAGTTACGGTTGCCAAGCAACAGCGTCAACACTAGAATTCCCTACAAGCACGAGACACACAGCGCCCGAATTAAGGTCGGTGCAGACTTCCTGTTTGAGATCACCGTGTCCCTGGCAGAGGCAATGTGTTGCGTCCTAGTTACAGTACAGCTAGGCCAACAGCTTATCTCTTCGACGGAGTCGCAGCCAGGCAGACATAATCTCTCCACAGTAGCAGGTTTTTCCCCCTTAAAAGCGGCTTTCAATAAATTCTAAGTCTAATCCTGCGAGTGACGGTTACCAAGCAACTGAACGTCATCACTGTAGAATTCCCTACAAGCATTCCCCCTGTGGGTTCGGGGTAAGAATTGACCCACCGCGTTTCCCCACGCGATTCGTAAGAGGCGAATAACTAGGGACACCGTGACTTGATTTGCGTTTACTCTAAACTGTTCTAGTGATTTTCGTGCTTACTGGCCTTATATAGCCTACAAAGGCTGATAGTGATAGGCCGTAAAACACCATCAATCCAATCCAATCCCTACAAGCATGTGACCGACAGCGCCCGATTAAAGGCCTGCGGACAGATAATAAGAATCAAGAATAAACTAACAGGAAAAGGTTCAAAATGCGAAAAACTATCTAGTTACCCTTGCACAGACAAAGAAAGTTTCCCGCTAAAAAGGACTATTTGGGGCACATTTTGTTTTTCCTCTTTCCTCCCTGAGACCCAGACACAGGTGATTGCATCCTACATAATCACACTTTGATCTATAACCTTTTCTACTTTTTCCAAACTGCCTCCCCACTCATTTTAGCGGAAGAGATCACTTGATTGCAATTGTCCATCATTATGTTAAAAAATAAATAAATAAAAGGCCGCGTTCCCCCAAAAATAGAGCGTGAACACAGCCTGTCCTATGTATTCCTTGGATATACATGTATATATTCATGTTTTGAGTAATATCTATGTATTCTCTCTCTCTCTCTCTCTCTCTCTCTCTCTCTCTCTCTCTCTCTATATATATATATATATATATATATATATATATATATATATATATATATATGAATCTCTCTCTCTCTCTCTCTCTCTCTCTGTGTGTATATATATATAGTACTTTGCTCACGTTTCCTGACTTCCACAACTCTGGAAAATCACGTTCGTGAAGTCTCCAAGAACAAGTGTGAAGGAATGGATCAGACGACTACGATGACAACACTGCGGTCCTTCTCCCTATACAGGTGAGTTGGTCACAGCCTCTCTCAAGGAGAGAGAGAGAGAGAGAGAGAGAGTGAGAGAGAAAGAGAGAGAGAGAGAGAGAGAGAGAGAGAGAGAGAGAGAGGAGAGAGAGAGAGAGGAGAGAGGAGAGAGAGAGAGGAGAGAGAGAGAGAGAGAGAGAGAGAGAGAGTGAGAGAGAGAGAGAGAGATTGATTGACTAAACTTTATTTTTCAAGGGAAATACATAAATTAGACATAACTGCCTATCTTACATCCAGCCCTTGTTAAAACAAGAAAACAAACAAACAAATCCAATCCCATCCCTCACCCCTACCCACCCACCCACCCTCTATCCCACACAAAATTCACACAATAACACAGGTTACAATCAATTCATGGTAACGAAATACCACGTTGAAAATAGCCACAAAGTGAATTTAGAATAAGATGAAAGTATCTAGGATGACTGCATAAGAAAAGTGTGTAGTTTCAATTTAAATTTCTCTAAAGATTTCGCAATTTTTAGAGAATTGGATAGTGTGTTCCACATAGTAGCCCCTGAATAAGATAGGCTATGTTTAAACAAATCAATCCTAGGTTGTGGTATTATAAAGTTATGTACACGAATATTTGAATGTTGGAATAAGTTTATCAAATAATCAGGCACATCACAATCATTAATTCTTTTCATTAAGACACATTTATTGAATTGTAAATGCTTATGAAAAGGCAATATGTTAAGTTCTTTCATTTTGTCATTTGTAGATAGTGAACTATCTGTTATCATAAGCTTAGAGGCTCTTCGATACAATGACTTCAGCCTTTTCAAGTTAGCGTCACTACAGCCATCCCAAATTGTTGACGCATAATTAACGTGAGATAAGATATGAGCATGGAAGAAGATTTTGCAAGTTTGAACGTCAACAATATGTCTTAATTTGGAGAGAAGAAATAGATTAATTGATTTTTTTAACAAATATAATCAATGTGTGATTGCCATCCTAAATGATCATCAATTATTACACCAAGAACTTTGTGCTCAACAATTTTTTCGATTCTCAAAGAGAGAGAGAGGGAGGGGGGAGGTGGAGGTGGAGGGAGGGGGGAGGTGGAGGAGGGAGGGAGGGAGGGCGGGAGGGGGGGGGGGAGGGAGGAGGGAGGGAGGGAGGGAGAGAGTGAGTGAGTGAGAGAGCGTGAGAGAGAGACAGAGAAAGAGAGAAAGAGAGAAAGAGAGAGAGAGAGAGAGAGAGAGAGAGAGAGAGAGAGAGAAGCACGTAACTGCAAACATGATTTAACCCTTCTGTATAAATAATTTTCCCGATGCATTAGTATGGCATCAGGAGAATATGGAGGTTTTTAAAAAGTATTTCTCGTGACATGTCTATTTGAGCCTCCAGGTTCTTTAAATGACTTGGAGTCTTGTGCGCCAGTACGAGTGTGCAAGCACGTGAGTGCGTGTTCAGGTTTAGGTGTATGCTCGTGTGTGTGGGTTATTTTTTGGTGTGGGCGCGTGAGTGTGCACTGATTATAACACCTCCCTAATCGTTGCTGCTCTGGTGGTCGAAGTATATACATCAAAGTTTTATGAAAAAAAGGAGGCACATGGTTATTAACCAATGACTTTTTATTTGACATCCAAACAGAGAATGACGGCGATGGGACAGAGAATCACATGAAAAACTTCCAAATGATTTATGATGTGCAGGTAGATGTGCATATTATATGTACATCAAAGTGTTATGAAAAAAGGAGGCACATGCTTATGAACTAAGGAGACACAGAATCACATGAAAAACTTCCAAATGATTTATGATGTGCAGATATATGAGCATATTGTATGTACAAGGATGATGTGTGTTTGTTTTAGGAGTATGCCGTCCTATTCTTGTCGTCTGTGGATGAAGTATTCAACATGGAACTAGAGACACAGTTTCATCAGATATATTCATCAGATTTGCAGTAGATCTGACTTTCGGAATGAGATTTCTCCCAAGAACTGAATGCTACTCCTGAAGTTATGATTTAAAGCAGTAGTTCTTCCATGACTTCTTCCACTCTCTTTGATTCGTTCTGTAGATGGCGTTCCTTTATCGTCTGCTATTATGGTTGTGAGACGGCATTTGGACCCCGACCGCGTTGCATAGGCAGTGTCAACAATGTCAAGAATGCATACCTCCCCTCATAAGCTGGAATGCTGCGTGTCTTGTTTCAGGGCAGCTCCAGTAGCACCCGCACAGCCCAGCCCCAAGCTGCATCACATTGCTTTTACCATCGCTGTTACACCGTTTGACACCGCCCTATCCTCGCAGGATCTTGCTTTCCTCGTCCTCCACATTCATGCAAGCACCTTAGTCATGTTGGACTACTCTGACATCGTTACAACAACGCATCAACATCCACTGCCATCGTTTTCACCAAGTTTCGTGTCTCTGGGGGCGGTGAGGGAAAGGATTGGGAGGGGTCTGAAGTGAGAGGCGAGTTGAGGTGGGGATGGAGTAAGAGGGGGGAAGAGGTAAGTGGGGGAGGGGGTGGAAAGGGAGTGGGATGGGGTGTGGATGTGACAAGAAGGGGGTGGAATGGAGGCCGGGTGGAAAGATGACTGGAGGATGGGAAGTGGTGAGAAGTGTGAAAAGGAACACAGAAGAGCGAAGGGGGTAGGTGAGTGGATGGGGGACATGAGCTTCAAGACGCAAAGGAATGGAAAGGCAGGGAGAGAGAGGGTTCAGGGGGGGGGGGGGGGGGGGGGGAACCCAAACGAGAAGAGTCACTAAAGGATTACAGTGCTTTGGTAGATGGTGGTGGATGGATTAGGGTGTGGGGGGATTGGGAATCGGAGGCGGATGAAACCATGAGGAAACATCGAAACCTTTCAGAGGTGATCTTACCCTCGCATGGAAGGTTGCTAGGGAAACGCACCTTCCTGCCGTATGGATCGCCGCCCCCGCCATTTGGCTCTCAATGACGTCAGTCCCCTTATCTGTCGCAGCATCCCGGGATTATGGTGAGATGGTGACTTTTACTATGTATAACTCTCTTTTCATTGTATATTTTTTTAGCTTGTTTAATAAATTTCTTTAATTTCCTCAATCATTTAAAAACCCATTAATATAAATAAAAATCAATAAACATAAATAATTTTTTTAAACTCAAATTCCTTACCATTATTCTTTTACTCATCTTTAATTATATCAACCTTA
>JAWQFJ010034109.1:87500-97918 GCA_034096865.1 Theodoxus fluviatilis | reverse complement strand
TTAGTCTGTCCATCTGTCCATCAATCCATGCATTTGTCCATCCATCTGTCTAGTTGTGTGTGTTTGTGTGTGTGTGTGTGTGTGTGTGTGTGTGTGTGTGTATGTGTGTATGTGTGTGTGTGTGTGTGTGTATACATGTGGTCTGTCTGTCGTGTGTCGGTCTGGTCTGTCTGTCTGTATTGGTCTGTGTGCGATGTCTGTCTGTCTGGTGTCTGCGTACTGTGTCGTCTGTCTGTCTCCGTGTCTGTCTGTCTGTCTGTTTGTCTGTCTGTCTGCCTGTCTGTCTGTCTGTCTCGTCTGTCTGTACTGTCGTGTCTGTCGTCGTGTAGTACTTTGTACTGTCTGTGTCTGTCTGTCCTGTCTGTCGTCTGTCGTCTGTCTGTCTGTCTGTCTGTCTGTTGCTGTCTGTCTCTGTCTTGTATCGTGCGTGTGTTCAAACTAGCACGGAGATGGCTACGCTTAGATGGCCGCCTTCTGTGATTGATTTTCACTTGGCCTGGTCGTCTTTTTCTTGCGGATCTTGGGCTTCTTAGCTGCTTTCTGGGCTGGCTTGGCTACCTTCTTGGCTGCCTTCTTGGTCGCTTTCTTGGCCGGCTTGGTTGCCTTTTTGGCTGTCTTCTTAGCAGCTTTCTCCCGGACTTGGCTACTCTCTTGGCGGGCTCGGCTATCTTCTTGGCTGTCTTGGCGGGAATGACTTCCTTTTTGGCTATCTTCCTGGCTGCCTTCTTGGCTGCCTTCTTGGAAGGCTTGACTGCTAGCTTGGCTGCATACTTGGCGTGCTTAGCTGACTTTTTGGCTGTCTTCTAAGGGTTCTTGGACTTCTTGGCTTTCTTCTTGGCGGGCTTGGTTGCTTTCGTTGCGGACTTGGCTGCCATCTGGTTGCTTTCTTGGCGGGTTTGGGTGCTTTCTTGGCTGTTTTCTTACCTGGTTTCTTGGCTGCCTTTTTTGCTGCCTTCTTGGGTACTTTCTTGGCGTGCTTGGCTGCCTTCTTGGCGTGCTTGACTGCCTTCTTGGCGGGCTTGGTTGCCTTCTTAGCTGCCTTCTTGGCGGACTTGGCTGCCTTCTTGGATGCCTTCTTGGAGTGTTTGGCTGCCTTGTTGGATGCCTTCTTGGAGGGTTTGGCTGCCTTCCGGGATGCCTTCTTGGAGGGTTTGGCTGCCTTCTTGGATGTGTTCTTAGCTGCCTTCTCGGCGGGCTCGACTGCCTTCTTGGTTATCTTCTAGGGGTTCTTGGGCTTCTTTTCTTCCTCCTTGGCGGACTTGGAATGCCTTCTTCTCGGGGGTTTTAGGCTTCATAGCTGCTTTGTTGGTGGGCTTGGCTGCCTTCTTGACTGCATTCTTGGCAGGCTTGACTGCCTTCTTTACTACATTTTTGGCAGGCTTTGCTGCCTTTTTGACTGCATTCTTGGCAGGCTTGGCTGCCTTCTTGACTACATTCTTGGCAGGCTTGGCTGCCTTCTTGACTGCATTCTTGGCAGGCTTGGCTGCCTTCTTGACTGCATTCTTGGCAGGCTTGGCTGCCTTCTTTGCAGCCTTCTATGCGGGCTTGGCTACCTTCTTGGCTGTCTTCTTGGCTGCCTCATGGGGGGTCTTAGGCTTCTCGGCTGCCATCCTTGGGTTCTCCGTCTTATTGGCTGCCTTCTTGGCTGCCTTCTTCGCTCCCTTCTTTGGGGTCTTGACCTTCATGGCTGCCCTCTTGGCTGCTTTCTTGGCCGCCTTCTAAGTTGCTTTCTTGGCTGCCTTCTTGGTTGATTATTTGGGGTCTTGGCTGCTTTCTCAGGTGTCTCGGCTTTCCTTGCTGCTGTCTTGAAAGCTTTCCTGGCCACCTTCTTGGGTGTCCTCGCCTTCTTGGCTGCTTTCTTGGTTGTCTTCTTGGGTATCTTGAATTTCCTGGCTGCTTTCTAAGCTGCTTTCTTAAGGGTCGTGGCCTTCTGGCTGATTTATTGGCTGCTTTCTTGGCTGCCTTCTTAAGGTAACATAGCCGAGGCTTGTTGGGAGATGGATTGATAATAAAAATGGAAGACGTTTAAAATGCCCCGGATCACCATACTGCCAACAACCAGTTGCTTCTAGCATTCCTCTTGGAGCTGTTGTGTTCACTTCATTCACTGGAGAAAGGAGTCGTGGCGATCCCTTGCCCTGATTTCGCCCTATGGGTGCTGGAGTCTCAGTTACCAATCTGGCCTCCAAATGACTATCAGCAATGTCAGCCACAGTCTTCTACCTCATTGGGAGCTTTAGTTCGTACTGCTGTAGCCAGACCGGCGTTCTGTTACGGAACGGCTTACTGGGCCTAGGGGTACCCTAGCCCGCACAATGGAAAATAAACAAGAAAGACACAAACACCAGCACAGATATGGAAATAAGGTGTATTCGCCACAATCACCGTAAGGTATACACTAAACAGCCCCGGCCCACACCAGGGCACAAAGGCGCTAACGTGCAGCCCCCGCTGACAATCGCTCTACAAGTGACCAAGCGGTCCCTGACGAGGTCTTTGATGGAGGTTCCATCTCCTACCGATTATAGACAGCTGGAATTCGAAGGCGGATGTTGTCCCGGATTATGCCGGAGGGAGGCTACACAAGTTATAGGAACTTCTTCGGCTTGATGGGGGGGGGGGGGGGGGGGGTGGGGGGGGGGGGGTGTTGTTATGAATCGAATGTGCCGAATGGTGTGTGCACGTGATTTTGTTTTGATTGTGATTACTTTTAGCATGAGTTGGTGACGTGGTGGCTTTGCCATGGCGTCGGAGCATGACGTGCCCAGTTCTTTGCAAGTCTGCTTGGGTCGGCTGAATGGACGACCGGTTCAGGTTATGCTTGACTCAGGGTGCTCGACCGTCGGGGTTCGTCGATCCTTCCTTACTCCGGATCAAATCACGGCTCGCGTGCCTCGGTGTCGACAGTTCGCAGGCGATATTGTCGAGTTACCAGTCGCCAGGATCAGATTGGATACTCCAGTTTTCAAAGGGGAGGTTGATGCTTGCGTCATCGATAATCCCGTATGTGACGTCATTCTCGGTATGATTCCGGGAGCTCAGTTCCAATGCACAGAGATAGTGGGGGCTGTGCAGACGAGGGCCCAGGCTCAGGCTTAAGCTGAGGTGAAGCCCTTCCGTCCTCTACTTACGGCAAAATGTCCTCAGCTAGACATCACTCCTCAGAGGGTGCAGTCCTTGCAGAGGTCTGATGTTTCTCTTACTCCCTGCTTCCAAAAGGCCAACGACCAGCATCGAGAGGAGGGATCTCGAACTATCGTTTCTTTCCAGATCAGAGACGGTCTTTTGTACCGTCAATTGATTCACAACTCATGGCTCGACGCGTTGTCAATAGGTGGTTCCCGTTAAATTGCGCCAGTCGGTGCTTATTGCGGTTCATGACAGTACCTTCTGGGATCATCAGGAAATTCATAGTACCATGAACCGATTGAAACCCTTTTTGACTCACATGCGAAGCAAAAGTGAGTCTATGTACTCACCCGTTTCGTCCGTCCGGGCGTCCGGGCGTCCGGGCGTCCGGGCGTCCGGGCGTCCGGGCGTCCGGGCGTCCAGGCGTCCGGGCGTCCGTTTAGAACTTTAACGTTGGATTTTTCTCGGAGGCTATTAAGTCTATCAACACCCAATTTGGCATAATGGTGTATGATGACAAGGCGTCAAAAAACATACATAGTGACTTGACCTTGCTTCAAGGTCAAGGTCGCAGGGGCCATAAATGTTGACTAAAAAACAGCCATTTTTGCACATGTTCTCAATTTTCTCTGAAGTTTTTGAGATTGGATACCTCATCTATATATGATATATAGGGCAAAGTAAGCCCTATCTTTTGATACCAGTTTGGTTGACCTTGCTTTAAGGTCAAGGTCACAGGAGCTCTTCAAAGTTGGATTGTATACATATTTTGAAGTGACCTTGACCCTGAACTATAGAAGATAACTGTTTCAAACTTAACAATTATGTGGAGCACATGCTATACTTTTATCATGAGACACATTTGGTCACATATCATCAAGGTCAAGGTCACTTTGACCCTTATGAAATGTGACCAAAATGGGGTAGTGAACCACTAAAAGTGACCATATATCATGGTAGAATGTGCCAATAAGCAACATTGTGCTTCCTATGTATTGAATTAACAGCTTTGTGTTGCATGACCTTGGATGACCTTGACCTTGGGTCAAGGCCACATGTATTTTGGTAGGAAAAATGTGTAAAGCATTTTCTTAGTGTATAATGTTATTGCTAGGTGTAGTTGTGTGACCTTGACCTTGAGGGTCACCTGAAGGTCACGGCATTGTAAAGGTCAAGGTCAAGCATGTGAGGTGTATGGGCTTTGCCCTTCTTGTTCTATTGGCCTGGGTACCGTAGGGATGTGGCACTCTACTGTCGCTCGTGTGGGGTGGGTCAGCGGACTGCTCCAAAAGGGAGGGTGAAGCCCGTTCCCTTGCAGAAGACTCCACTCATTGATACCCCGTTCCAAAGGGTGGCCGTGGATATCGTGGGCCCATTGACTCCTCCTTCTTCCAGGGGATACAAATGTATCCTCACGTTGGTCGATATGGCGACACGCTATCCGGAAGCAGTGGCGCTACGCTCAATTGAGACGGAGGCCGTGGCAGAATGGTTGGTATCCATTTTTCCCGCACAGGGGTGCCAGAGGAAATGCTCTCAAACTTAGGGTTGCAGTTCACGGTCTTTGACGGAGGTTCCATCTTCTACCGATTGATGGTAGCTGGAATTCGGATACGGATGTGCTGTCCCGGATTGTGCCGGAGGGAGATTACACAAATTGTAGGAACTTGTTCGGCTTAATGGGGGGGGGGGGGGGGTTTGTTATGAATCGAATGTGCCGAATGGTGTGTGCACGTGATTTTGTTTTGATTGTGATTACTTTTAGCATGAGTTGGTGATGTGGTGGCTGAAGAGTGTTCAAGTGTGAGCGGATGATCGGATTGATTGTATATTTGTCGAGTGAAAGCGGTGTGCGACACTCGAGCGAATGAATCCCAGGGAGACGGGTGAGTGGTGATTTTATCACCTATCATTCTATATTGTAAATACCACGTATGTATAATGATTGATAGTGAAGGAACGGATGTTAGTTTGCGTTGTTTTCAGGGTTCTTCTGCATGGTGACGAGTCACAGCAATCCGACCTGAGGCTCGGAGCTCTACTGGCGGGGGCCGATGTGGAGACTGTCAGCGGGGGCCTCTTGGTCACTTGTAGAGTGGTTGTCGGCGGGGGCCGCACGTTAGCGCCTTTGTGCGCTGTTGTGGGCCAGGGCGACGTGAGTGGGTGCCGTAAGGCAAGGGTGTTTGATACGCTTCATTTTGTTTGTGTCCTTTCTTTTATTTTCATCGTGCGGGCTAGGCTAACCGTAGGCCCAGTTAGCCGGTCTATAACACGTTCATTATCTCGTAGTCTTGTAGTTCTTGTACTGACAACGCAGCCAGTGGCTCTCCCGCCGTTCCATCCATTAAGGCCATAAGAGCCCTTCCCCAGGTGTCGCTTTAGGGGTAGGTGGAAGTGGCTCGAACACCAACCGGACAGTAAAAACAATAAAACAAGGGACATTCCTTCCTCAGTCGCTAATCACATTTAAAGACATAGACGCCACAAACCGAATCCAATGTAAAACAATTAACCAATTAGGGATAAACGCCTTTTCAATACAAAACTCCTTCATTCAATGAACATACAAATGAAAATGAAAAGAAGAAACGAAAACAATTACAAATTAAAAACCCTTTAAAACCGCCCAGCAGGCTTAACATTTATAGTTCTTAGTCATTAATTATGTTCCCATCAATCTCTCATCAATCCATTCTTCCTCTCTATTTATAAAGGTTCAGTGCCAGTGAAAAAACAAACAAACACGTGCAATATTGGACACGACAACCACGTTCACAAACGGTTTAAAAATACCGAGTCAGCAAGCGCCGACACCGCAAAAACATCTTGCCGAAGTGGACTTAAAGTAACAACACATGCCACAACATATTTTTCTCTATACATTCCTTAAAATAAAATAAAAACAAACTGAGTCGTGACAGTGGCATCGTTGGAGATGACACAGCCAAGGTATGTGAAGCTGTCTACTGTATTGAGTGCTGCACCCTCAATGCTGATGTGTGGGGGGTTGTAGGTTCCATGTGGGGGCTTCTGGGGCAGCACCTCTATTTTCTTCAGGCTGATGGTGATTCCAAAGGCTTAGGCGGCTTCGGCAAAGCAAGTGACAGCTGTCTGTAGGGTTACTTCACTTTGGGCAAGAGGGGCACAATCATCTTTAAAATGCAACTCAAGAATCAGCTTTGTTTGAGTTTTGGTGCGAGCCAGAAGTCTTCAGTGTTAAAGACACTTCCGTCAGACCGGAACCTTCTGTAAATCCCTTCTATGAGATATTTCTTATCCTCCCTTAGCATCATGCTGAAGAAGATGGCAAAGAGCGTGGGCGCGTGGACACAGCCTTGCTTGACTCAATTTCCGATTGGAAACGAGTCTCCATTGTGTTTCACTTGGCCCTTCTGTCTGTTACAAATATAATGTGCCAGGATGGTATGTGCACGTGATTGTGTATTGACTGTGGTAATTTTTAGCATGAGTTGGTGACGTAGTGACTGAGGAGTGTTCATGTGTGAGCGGATGATCCGATTGATTGTATATTTGCCGAGTGAAAGCGGTGTGCGACACTCGAGCGATTGAACCCCAGGGAGATGGGTGAGTGCTGATTTTATCTGTTATCATTCTACATTGTAAATACCGCGGGTGCATGATGATTGAGTGTGAAGGAACGGATGAGTGAGTTTGCTTTGTTTTCAGGGTTCTTCGGCATGGTACGAGTCCCAGAGACGCTAGCTGAGGCTCGGAGCTCTACTGGCAGGGGCCGGTGTGGAGACTGTTGGCGGGGGCCGCTTGAGCGCTTGATGCGAGATTGTTGGCGGGGGCCTGTAGCGGTCAAAATAGTAACCCGTGAAAAACAGTACCCGGAAGTCATCGCAGAGTTATCTGCGAGGGACGTGCTTTATGCAATTTACCGCTCCTGCACCTGTTCTTCGCATGGAATATATTCCGACAAACGACGCATTAGTTGCTTTACGAGGTTTTGGTGCATTTGTGTAGTTTAACACATGATGTAGCGTTCAAAAAAGTTTTCCCCCGTGTAAAGCCGTCTCCCCTGCCGGAAATAATATGGGAGTCACCTCCCTGTAGTCTGTTTGTAGTCTGGTTTTATAAAACGCGACCGTTGACTGACTTGGCACGCCCGGGGAGTTATGCTAAGATCCGGCCGCGTAAATATATCTGCGTTTTGTGACAAACGTCTTGCTCGGCGGTACTGTACTCCATGCACCTTAACGGTGCGCGTGATTCGGGTGTAATCTTAAGCTAAACGACGTTCCGAATGTTTCCGACTTCGACCATTTCAGCAGCGCCAATAAACGTCGTTTAGCTTAAGATTACACCCGAATCACGTGCACCGTTAAGGTGCATGGAGTACAGTACCGCCGAGAAAGACGTTTGTCACAAAACGCAGATATATTTACGCGGCCGGATCTTAGCATAACTCCCCGGGCGTGCCAAGTCAGTCAGGCGGAGTGGCGGGTGCCGTCTCTTTTTAGAGTGGAATTCTCAGCACGTCCCTCGCAGATAACTCAGCGATGACTTCCGGTTACTGTTTTTCACGGGTTACTATTTTGACCGCTACAGGGCCGCTTGAGCGTCAGTAGAGAGATTGTCGGCGGGGGCCGCTTGAGCGTCTGTAGAGAGATTGTCGGCGGGGGCCGCTTGAGCGTCTGTAGAGAGATTCTCAGCGGGGGCCGCACGTTAGCCCCTTGTGAGCCCTGGTGTGGGCCGGGGCTGTTGAGTGTTTGTGTTTGTGCTGAACACACTTCGTTATATATCGGTGCAGGTGTTCGTGGTTTTTCTCGTTTATTTTCATTGTGCGTGCTAGGCTAACCCGAGGCCCAGTTAGCCGGTCCGAGCAATGTCCTTCATGGAGCTGCTGCCGGATTGTGAGGAGCTTGGGTGGGCAGCATACTCTTGACAGGATCCTCCAGAGCCCTTCACGACTGACCGTGTCAAAGGTTTTGGTAAGATCCATGAAATCCGTATACAACCCCATGTTTTGTTCCCTGCACTTTTCCTGGATTTGGCAGAGGACAAACGTCAAGTCAGCAGTTCCTCGATTTGCTCTAAAACCATATTGGCTTTCTGGGAGGCTTTTCTCTGCAATTGTGGAAGTGAGTCTGTCGAGAATGATTTTTGCCAGTATTTTTCCAGCGATGGACAGTAGTGTGACGCCTCTGTAGCTCAAAAATCTTATTTATCTCCTTTGTTCTTGTAAAGAAAGATAATGATGGCGCCATAGAGATCCTGCGGCACTACCCCATTCTCTCAGCATGCTCTGAACAGGCCAGTAAGCCTCCTATGAAGAATATCGTCTCCAAGTTTGAACACTTCAGCTTTATGCCACCAACTACGGGAGCTTTATGGCACCTCAGCTTCATGAAGGCAGCTTTCACATCTTCCTGAATGGGAGAGTGGTCAATTTCCGTCCTTACCGCTTGCTGGGGAATCTTCTTGATGGCTTCTTCTTGTACGTGGCGTTTGTCCCTAAATAGGCCACCATAGTGCTCCCTCCAGCGGTGGAGGACTGACTCTTTGTCAGCGAGGAGGGTGGTGCCATCCAGTGTGCGCAGGGGTGCTTGCACTCTGTGGGTTGGCCCGTACACTGCGCGCAACGCCTCGGAGCATGCACGAGTGTGTCCTGTGTCAGCATAGACCTAAGTCGCCAGGTCCGTCCATCATTCGTCTTGCAAGGTCCTCAACTTTCTCTGGAGAGTGGTACAAGCATTTTTGTAGGCTGCTCGGGCTGCTTGGTCATCAGGTCTGGCAAGGACTCTCTCATAACAAGAGCGTCTGCACTGGAGAAGAGCCTCTATTTCGGTGTCATTCTCACCAAAACAATCTCTGAGCTTCCTGGTTGTGCACCCCGCCACCTCAGGGGTTGTCTCTTGGAGGATGGATTTCAGCCTCTGCCACTGAGACTGCGGATCCGAGTCTTCTTCTGGGGAACATTCCTCCGAGCTGTGTAGTCGCTCTTCTAGTTCGGCCTGGAACTCCTCCTTCAGTCCTTGCAGCCTATTCTCGTGCAGTCTCCTTGTCTGTGCCTCTCTCTTCCTCATTGCTGGCTTGATGGACAATTTATACATCCAAAGATCTTTCTTTCAAACTTCAGTTGACAACTCACACCTCTAAGTACCTTTCTGTAACACTCTTGATGACAAATCCTACCTCTACATATCTTTCTTTCAAACTCCGAGTGTCGACAATTCACACCTCTAAAACCTTTCTTTCAAACTCCGAGTGTCGACAATTCACACCTCTAAAACCTTTCTTTCAAACTCCGAGTGTCGACAATTCACACCTCTAAAACCTTTCTTTCAAACTCCGAGGGTCGACAATTCACACCTCTAAAACCTTTCTTTCAAACTCCGAGGGTCGACAATTCACACCTCTAAAACCTTTCTTTCAAACTCCGAGTGTCGACAATTCACACCTCTAAAACCTTTCTTTCAAACTCCGAGTGTCGACAATTCACACCTCTAAAACCTTTCTTTCAAACTCCGAGTGTCGACATCTCTAAAACCTTTCTGTCAAACTCTGTCGACCAATATTTATTCATAAAAAAGACCGACACACACTTCTTTCCTTCTGTAAGGCGAGGAGCCTCGTTTCTGTATACCGGGATGATAGTGGACATATACTGTTTAGCTTGACAGAGAGAGAGAGAGAGAGAGAGAGAGAGAGACATACAGACAGACAGACAGACAGACAGACAGACAGACAGACAGACAGACAGACAGACAGACAGACAGACAGACAGACAGACAGACAGACAGACAGACAGACAGACAGACAGACAGACAGACAGACAGACAGACAGACAGACAGACAGACAGACAGACAGACAGACAGACAGACAGACAGACAGACAGACAGGCAGACAGACAGAGAAAGTTGATATATTTTTTGCGAGGCAAACGGCCCAAAACAATCTTTACAGAATTGTTAAGTACATTCTGGAATGGACAGGAAATTGCGAGTGATTACATGAAGGTAGAAGAAAAATAACCATACTTGAATACATTTCTCTCTAGAACACAGGACAGCAGGTAAGGGGTGTCGGGAAGGGGTGGGGGGTTTGGGAACACGAGCTGTGGGGAGCTTTTCCTTTTTACATACTGTGCGCAATAGCATAGATATACTGGTAGTTATTAATGAAAAGATTTACGGGGGTGGGGGTGGGGGTGGGGGGGTGGGGGGTTATTTTTCGATGTGCTCTTGCACTACCGCTAAATTACTCCTTCTTGGAGGCGCTGAAGGCGACGTTTCAGCGCGTAATGAATGAACATTGCAGTATA